>PKQL01000320.1:0-31522 GCA_002916455.1 Penicillium sp. CF05
CCCCTGTACTCTCAATAGTCTTGGGGTGCCCATGACTGTGGTTAGATCGCCACCCCCATGTTTGGGAAACTTCTTCGGCGGAACCGAGACATACCTGACCTTGGGTACCAGCAGCTTGGTGGCGATAGTAGATGTCTACTTTGGGTTCGTTGTCAGTACGGTAGGGGTGACGGTATATACCACAGCTGACACCAAATGTCGGTTCCAGTAGTCATGTCTCGGGTAATCCATAGTAGGACCAGAAGAAAATGCCGTTGGGTGATGGGGACTTTGCCATTGATGGCTCTTCTGCGGTTTTGTTGCATTATGACACTATACTATGGTTTATGGGCATCATCTGCTTATCTGAGTTGTATAGCCTTGGAATGATCGTGGGATATTGGCCAAACATGGGGATTGATTAATTATCTAGGGCAGGTATCGATCTCGCCAGGATTGGAGTATCACTTAGATTGTCCCTGAAACCGAAGTATATATTGCGCGGACCTTTCGAGTTTGATGTGATATACATCACCTAGTAAAGTCAAGAATGCCCAGGTGAGAATAACTGTCTTATAATTTAGTTTTTAGTCATTTGCTCATAATTAAGAGATAGATACGACATTGTACGAATAAATCATTTGATAATGGTTTTGCCTATAAATAGCTGATGTCTCACATGCTGGACAGCCATTACCTATTTGGGCTTAGCCCCGCAATACTCAAACATCGCATCTTCTCTTTCTCTGTTTCTTCCTCTTCTCTACAATTATCTCTAAAGACACTCGTTTACCGTTCGCCTTGAAGTTATCTACATTCGTTGTTCTACGAAAGTCCACATTCTCGAGATCTGCACGTTTTAGCGCCAAGACTGGTCAGGAGGATCAATACCATATTCTGCACTCCACGTCCTTTTGATCGTCCTTCCGTAGCAACCGAAATTGCTTGGTACCCCGAATCGATAAGCCTGTTTCGAGGCCTTTCTGTCTTTTTTGACAGGTCACCCCGGGTTGTGCAAGGGGGCGTGATCAATCCGCCCTTCAGCCCAGTAATACCTCGGTCGCTTGATTTTTTTGAACCTCCATATCATTTTTCCAATCTTCGACATGCGGTGTTTCATTTTGAGCGTGCTCTGCACCATCCTGTTGCTGGGAACGATATCATCGGCTTGGCCATGGCCCTATGGAGGACTATCGGGTGGTTCCTTGGATAAGCGAGCAGGTAATTGAGGGCTCTTATCATAACATTGTACACTCGATGCTGACTTGACGTTCAGACCCCACAGAGACAGCAACAGCTGAAACCTCCGAATCTACCACGGATGCCTCCACTGCCTCCAAGACTTCTACCGGAACCACGACTGGCACAAACACCGACTCAAATACCGACACAAAAACAGGCACTGCAACCGATTCCGAGACGACCGGCACAGAAACTGGGACGAAGACAGGGAAAAGCAAGACTACCGCTACTAGCTCGATCTCCATTAACCCTGCTGCCGCTGCTGGTGGTGTGTCCATGATCACCCCCGCTTCCGTGTCAACGACCTACTACAAGATCGGCGAGGATGTGACATTTGTCTGGAACTATACCTCCCTGTCGGTCACGCCGTCTGCGGTCAATGTCGTTGCTTCATGCAGTCTCAACGCTATGAAATATACGCTCTCCTCCAACATGACCGTGAAGGAGACTGGAAGCGTCGTGTGGGATACTGGAAAATACCAGAAATCGGCCACCATTCCGTTGCTTACCGCGTCGTATACTTTGATCGTCTACGATGTCGACAAAGACATCAGCGATCCCGCCAGCGCCGGACACTTGAGCTCCCAGAACGGCGGTTACGTCTTCGGGATGTACACCCCCCAGCCGTACACCCCACTGAATGGTGAGCATTTAAACCACCCTCGTTTGAACAGACTGCTAACCTTTGCCCAGAATTCAAATGCGCCACCTGTAGTGGCGCCCTGTCCGAAACCAGTCGCCTAGCCATCAAATTCACCGTCGGTATGGCCGTGATCACGTTCGCTTCGTTCACCTGGTTTGCGGGGAGTGCTGGCGTTCTTGCCACTTGAAAAGCACACACTCGGTGCACTCGAATTGACTTGTCATGAACATATTTTTATTTTTATTTTGGGGCGTTGCATTGTTGAAGCGATCTGGATTTACGATAATAGCAAGAAAACGGCGTTGCGTGATGCTTTTATTATCATGTCAAATTTTTTCCCTTTCTTTTTTTTTGGCATTTCATCCTTTGTCTAATCTGTTTATCTTACTTATAATAAGCGGTGATGGTCGTTTGGAGACTTGATTTCTTTTTTTTTTTGTATCTTTGATTTTTGCATACAATACAACCTCTGTTGCATCAACCCTCCCTTTCAAGGTATTCCTAAGGTATTCCTCCTCAATGTATCCTCACATCACTGTCCGCGGACAGATTTCCTACCCAACTTGGCTTCAATCTGGCACTGGGCACAGCAAGTCTCACCTGGGCCTCACTTTAGCCTCTGTTTTCCTTCACGGCTTGCTCACGGCGCCGGCGAGCCTCGAGGTAGATGAGGTTGACCTTCAGGGTTTCCAGGATCCAATTATGCTCGAGGTTCCGACTGGCATCCACTGGACGGTTGATTTGATCTTTCGCGTAGGAGTTCGCAAGGTCGGCCATGTGGTAGTTGGCAGCTGTGGTCAGCAGCACGTTGTTGCAGCCGAGCATGACATCAATGTCGAATGGCTGGGGCAAAGCCGTTCGCAGCGCCTCTGCCTTTCCTATTCTGGATTCCCCGGTGGCTTCGGTCTTGGTGAGGTCTGCGGCGTTGGGACTGTATGCCTCATACGCCTGGTTTGGCTGACGGCCATTCATGTCAGTTTGGGAGTTCATGTTGACTCCCTGCTGGTAGAGTTCATTGTACTGACTGTTGAATGGCTCTAGATCCATAACTTCCCGGGGCGAAAAGGGGTGGTGGCAATGGGTATTGGGTTGCGGGTGGATATCACTCTCGTTGATCTGCTCAAAAGCCATGGGTGCTTTGGGCGAAATGCCTTGGCAGTTACCAGCTTGCTGGTGGACATTGCCAATGTCGTTTTTGAATGTGTCGAGAAGCATGCGTGCCTGGGAGGAAAATCCTGGGTAACGGATACCGGCATGCTGGATAACATTGCTTGCTTCTTGAGTATCAAAGCCTTGCTCAAGGATATCAAGGTCCTGGGTCATGCCTTGTTGACTGATAGTACTGTGACCACCTCTGTTATCGGCCTGATATTCTTCATCGTCTATAGGTACTATGGTTTGGGGGGGATTGACCGCCTATGGTAGACACCACCCTTCGGGTAGAGATCGCCGGGCTGGATGACAGGGCTTTGCTGGTGAACATAGCATTGCTGGTGAATATGGCAGGGATGGGAAGCATTGTCTTGACGGCCGGCATAGTCTGGATTGAAAGACATGGCGGATTGTTGTGTTGATGAGAAGATGGCTGTTGATGTCAGGATTGTTGCTGATGGAAGTTGTCTCGTTTTCGAAAATCGCCCTAGCGATGGGTCTCCTTCTGAGGGATACTGCCTTGATTTGGGGTCATGACTTTCTCATTAGTATGTTCTCGATTGTCCCTCTTAGCCCTGGGGTTCCTGTTTGCGCGGCCTGGTTTTGCAGTCCGGATTCCTCGTTGGTCTCTTCCTGATTTTGTCCTTCTTGCCCTACTGCTCCTCTTTGAGGTCCTTGCTTTGGGGCCATGGCCCTTCTTGATATCTGTCTGATCGATGTTCTTAGCCCTGATATAACTTCGAGCGGGAGCTGTAGCTTCGGTGTTGGTTCCTCGAGTGACACGCGCAGATTCTTGCCTTGCTGGGAGCTTTCACCCTACTGCTTCATATCCCTTCTCGAGATAGATAGACTTGTTGGTGGACATCACCTTCCTGGAAGACTATGTTGCAGATGTCAGCGTGTCGTAGACCTTGTCTCCCTCCCTTCTTTGGATATCATCTTTTGGTAATTGACTGGCTTACGGTGCGGTGGTCTTAGTGACATGGACCCTTTTCATTGCGATCCATTGGCCTAGGGCTGGGGAGCTCGCCCGATAATTTGTAATTTGATAGAGCCATGGCGTTGAAGAGAAGTCGCTTGATGCGATGGTTTAATATTCAGAATGCCAGATTAATGAAGCAAAATCAGAATCGAGACCTTTTTGGGACAAAATGTTTGTGTGTTTCATTTCTGAGTGTCATTGTTCGCTTAGTCGCTGCATGGATTATTAGTCTGTATGATTTACCTGCATAGGCACTTGGATAGTTAGATCTATGCCTAAAGGATGCTGGGAAGCGTGTACCTGGCTACATGAGGTTGTGTATGTTGCCCGAATAAAATGATAAAATACATAGATACCCTTTGTTGATCGTCTAA
Organism: Penicillium sp. CF05; assembly: GCA_002916455.1. Classification (NCBI taxonomy): domain Eukaryota; kingdom Fungi; phylum Ascomycota; class Eurotiomycetes; order Eurotiales; family Aspergillaceae; genus Penicillium; species Penicillium sp. CF05. The sequence continues at coordinate 4,373 of PKQL01000320.1, forward strand.
TCCTCTGCATATATGCACGCAGCCGTGATGTTCCCTTTATTGCGACATCTGGAGGAATGAGGCGTTCAGTTCTGTTTCAATTCCTGTGCAAAGACAAACGAATACACAACAAAGCTTGATGTCTTACTTCTTACAATTGACAATTGGAGTCTGTCTTACAGATGAAGAAAGCCGCGGGAAGCTATTCAAGCGTCCATTGACTGGGATTTTAGAGCGTAGAATATAACAGAAGCTATTTGATCTCCTACCTCTTCTCCTTCCTACCCATGAAAATAATATCTGCCAACTATCTACCCTAAGTCTTCCATACCCAACATCATTTCCCAAAGTCACCTCCGACAAAGTATCCGGATCCAAAAAATACAATGCCTTCCCAACTAGGCTGGATTTGGCCCAAAGATCCACGCCCCGGCAACCCACAACACTGGCCACGCCGCTGGCGGCTCTTTGACGTCCTAACAGGCAAAGGGCCAGACATCTACGTGGGCCGAATCGACCAGCCCAAAGCCAAGACCAGGAGATCATCCTCTCGATCCCGGTCCGAACCCACAAGACAAGAATGGTCCCGATGGGAGAGCAACCCCAACGACCCTGACTCGAACTACAGCCCGCTTCCCTGGGTGCGACAGCCCGCGGGCGAACGCTATGATTTCCGCACGAGGAAGTACCACGTCCCGGACCATGGGACCTGGAGTGATGTTGAGTATTGCAATGGGAGCAGGGTTCGGCGGGGGGAATGGATCGGGAAGGAGGAGGTCCATTGTGTGCCCATGCGATATTGGGATCGGAATGGGGTTGAGTATCCGGCGGAATTTTGGCATGATAGTATTTATGGGAAGCATAGACACTGATGGCAATGGATGGGATGGGAGAAGTGTGAAAGGAAAATGTGGGCGTTGGAGGGTAATTTACATGATGTTGTGTTTTCAAATCCAGATAGAATCGCTTAAAAGGTTCCGATAATTCTTTCCCCAAAAGCTGATGAAAGACGTAGGCCAATGGGACGACATCGTTCCAAAGTTCCCTCCAAAGTCCAAGGGTTAGGCTGGTAGGGCTGTCCAATCAGGCGCACCCATAGTGCAATGCCTCAAAGGTGTATATACGTGCTGGTCCATCAACAGTCTGTTGATTCGCCTGAGGGCGTCGGAGGGTTGGCAGTTGGGCGCTGTTATCAGTCAGGCGATTGCACTTCACGCATGGTGTCTGCTTGATATCCGCATAAGAAGAAATCATATCCTGCATCGGTATTAGCAAGAGTCCCCTTCGGAGCCAGGACCAGAACATACCAGCAAGAAAGCAAGGTCCCATTTCCGTGGGCGTGACTCCACACATCCCAGTATGGCATTCTCAAGTTTCGTAGGTGACCGGCCAGCGATCTTGCTTGAGACCTCCCAGCCAGAGATCGGGGCGCCAGGGAAAGATCCCCCTTTCACCTGGAAGACAACACCAGCTCTAACAAGTGCTACTGCTAGGGAAGTCTCATTCAAGTCCTTGATAACCCGTACACCCGGCATATCCCGCTGAACAAATCGCTCCAAAACATTCTTCCATTCGCCCTCCGTAGACTGCGCTTTAGTACGTTCAGCCTCTTCGTCCTCGCGCTGGCGCTCATCTATTTTGGATTGTTCTTTTTGCGCTAGGTCTTCTAGAAGAACGTCATAATCCCTTTCCCACTTCCCCGTCGGCTGAAGAAGCTGACCGTTGGCTTCCTTGATGCGTGATTCAACATGTGCCCATACGGGCGTCAATTCCGGATCTCGCCACAAGGACTGAAATTGCTGGACATCAGCGACGCGTGCGCGTGCGGTCTCATCCAGAGTAGCCCGGAGAACCTGCGGTGTTTCAGCGACTGTATTACCGAGTGACACTTTATCTGGGTTTGCAATAGGCACTAGAGGTTCCAGTAGGCCTTGGGGTATGAATCCACGCAGTTCATGGATCTGGATATGTCGTTAACTTTGTTTTGTAGTAGAATTGCAAGGGCTCCTGTACTTACCTTGCGTTCGAGTTCTTGTAGTTTTGCTAATGATGAAACAAGCTGGATCTCTGAGTCCAGCCCTGAAGTTTCGCTGTTGCCGGTCACCGGCCCTTGGTTGGAGTTCTGGTTGGTAGCAGCCATCGAGGGGGCGGTTGACATGGCCTTTTGTGAGTGACTCGATTGAATGGTCAAATATGCCCCCGAAATGCGCAAATTTTGCTTCAGGAGATGAGTTATATAGATATATATTTGAATAGGCACTGGATTTTCGAAGTGCACAATCAAGCAAGGTGGGAGACAACCAGTTATCGCAGTGATTGTTTCGCGGGTGATGAGATCACCTTGTCTGTTTATATAGCGGAATGTCAAATAAAATGTCCAAAGCCAAATAAGAGAATGTGTTTTGATGTTGGATGGCAGATAATGATATTTCTGTTGCTTAAAGCTGCTTCAGTAATGCGATGATGGGAGGATGTGAGAGATGAGACGGACCGTGAACCAATCAGGAAACCTTCAGCCACAATATCTTGTGCCACAAGTGGCTAAGGCAATGATTACATAATCTTATTTTTCTACCTACCTAGGTACCTCTAGCCCTGGAGGGCTCACTTACATTTCCTTTGCATATTGATTCGGGTAATTCCCATTGAAAGAGTTTGAAAGGTCTTTAATTCATAGTAACTGTCTTGAATTACAGCTTCATCATACTACCTGTGTCTTTGACCCTAGGTGGCCGGTCTTACTCTGAGCGAGTCCAATTTCAAACAGGCTTTCGTTAATGAAGCTGCGGCTTTGGTGAATAAGACGAATAACTCCCGTTACAGATTGATCTAGACGTAAAGATTCTAAGGAGCCGCACCGGGTGCAATCTATGTCACTTTGTTGGCCAACGAAGCTATGGAGACTATTGTCTCACTTCTGCAGAATTCTTTGTAGAATGTGTTCTCCAACATGCTGTCTCGACCTTGGCTGTTCTATAACCCCCTATAGCCCATCATCCAATACTTCCTGTCAACCTTCATCAGGACCCATCAACATCAATCAGCACAGCAACTTTCACACCTTGAGGTTCATCATGGGCAGGACAGGCGAGGCATCTGAATCCTTCGGCATACCCCACAGACCAGAAAGCAACACACGGCTGCCTCAGGCGTGACGGGTCCTTACGCAAACGCTGCATTCTGGAAGTTGATTACTGTATCAAAGTATGATCGACTCACAGGAACAACCTTGGAATTTCTGGGTAATTGCTAATCAGTCTTAGTTGCTCGACGAATCTCAAGCTTTCTTTGATGCTACAATGAAGCTGATTGAAATGTTTCGTCACACTTTCCAAGCAGACAACGCGCGGACTCACTAAGAGTGAGAGGGCTAATATGTCTGACGAGATTTTCGAGGGGATGCGAATGTCTTTTCATCGATCCTTGGGTGAGTGATTAGCTAGTGTGATAGAGCTTGTTTATGAATATATGTGAATTTCAAGATACGAACCTTGAAACAAGGTTGGTTTCTTCAGCAAGGCTGGATACATATGTACGAAATGGCTACTACAGCCAGAACGGAGAGCCCATTCACTAAGGCAGGGATTATTGAATTCAGAATAAAGAAATAGAGGAATGGCCGGGTTCAGAAGGGGTTTCTTCCCTCCGTGTCCTGCCACGACAATTCGCAATTCGCCTGGTGGGGGGGTTAACTGTGCCCCGAGCAGAGCCTCAAAAAGTGGGGTATAAAAGGCTCCGCCCCCAAAACAAAAGAAAAACCTTAGAATTCCCACATTTTGAGACCACAACGACAACAATGACGGACCAAAAGATCCCAGATAGCTTTCTCCGGAGTCCAGCCCCAAATGCAACTCTCCACAAACTCGATTTCGAGCATACATCCCCACCGATCCACGAATATAAAGGCCACTTCGCCGTTATAGTGGACAACGTCTTGACCGAAGCCGAATGCAAAGAGCTCGTACATCTAGCAGAAGAATCAACAAGAACTCAACTCCCAGACTCAACCCTGTCGCCCCCGGCATGGGAACAGGCGATGATCAACGCCGGCGGCGGCAAGCAAGTAATGTCCCTCGACTCGCGCAAAAGTGAACGAATTATATTGGACTCGCCGGAACTTGCAGACAGAATCTTGGAGCGACTTATGCCTTTCATGCGCGAGTGCGAGCTCGACCGTGTCCAGAGCAAACCCTTCGTTACGGGTCTCGGGCCAGCCAAACGGGGTGAAGTGCTCCGTCTCAGTCGGCTGAATGAGCGCATCCGGTTCCTACGTTATGAGGGCGGGGATTATTTCCGGCCTCATTGGGATGGGTGTTATGTTACACCTGATGGGTTAGAGAAGTCGCTTTATACGATTCAGTTGTATCTGAATGGAGACGGGGAACAGGATATGGAAGAGCTGCAGCCCCATATTGACCAGGCGGAGAAGTCGAATTTGATGTTTGGGTTTGGAAAGGACTGGGATACTGACCCTGTTGAGGTTGGGTCCGAGGATGTTCAAGTTGGTGAACGGGGTTGTACTTCGAAGACTGAGCCTCTTCTAGGCGGTGCCACCTCGTTCATGGCTGGGATGAACTCGAGAGAGGCGGTTCGGGTTTTCCCAAAGACAGGGTCTGTTCTCATCTTTCAACAAAGGAACTTGTTTCATGGTGGAGACGATGTGTTTAAAGGTGTCAAGTACACGGTACGGACGGATGTCATGTACACTACCGAATGAAGAAGAAGTGACGGCGTATTTAAGGACACATTTTGCCCCTGGGTTTGAACTTCTTTACTGAGCAAGCCCAGTTTCAATCGCAACCTATACTTTCTATTGAATGAAGATAAGTATGCTATATGCTATTGGTAGACGCAGCGTGATTCATCTCACGGGCAAGCCCAGCTCATGATTTCATGCTAGCAAGCTAGTTCTTCATTTAAGAAAACCCAGCATGAGTTCGTATTCATATATCCATTTCCCATGGAGGAAGTGGCGCATGTAATCAGCAAATGGTTTCCCCGCAATTTCTCAAGTAATTCCCCGCGGTCAGAGCTGGAATTTCCCCCATGCCGACTACATTCTATACGAACCTAGGTTCGAAGGGTCTCACGAAATCGAAGTCGATTACAACACCATATTCCAACTGAGGCCCGTCTACCGCAACGAGCTTATGTGCAGTTCCAGCAGGACGTATCAGCGGCTCACCTGAACTTCCCCACCCGATGTCATCGATTCCGGGGGATCAAACGCGAACGTGACCGGACTTGGAAGGTACAATATCTGTCGGGGGCTTTCCTTGGACCGACAGTATGGATATAGCATTTTGTAAGATCGCTGACCAGGTTTACCCCTCTTCATCCCCAGATCTTAGTGAGCCATGGGTCATCATAACCAAATTCGCCACAGGCTGTTATGAAGGAAATCTTGATGGCCTGCAAAGGAGTGGATCCTATAAAAATAGCCCACATACCGCCTTCCTATCCTGGAAAGTGCGCCTTGCATTCCAAGGTCACCACCTGGGCACGGTAGAACCCGGCTCCACCGTTAGCAACGCTCTCCCTCGTTCACTTGCTTCGATACGATGCCCAGGTGATTTTGTTCGATTATTCCTGTGGAAATTGACTTGATGGGGATGAGGCAGTGGCGATCTGGTCCATGGCTAGCCTAACGCGATACGTCATGTGAAACTAATATTAGAAGGAGCACGCCCTCGGAAGCTCGCGACCTGATCAAGAAAAAAGGCAATTCACAGCCTCAAATCGGAATTAACGGAAGTACTAGCCAACACAAATCGAACTCGTGTCTCATACAACATATTTGGGGAATAAGCGAAAAGCTCCTAACCCAGGTGCCTACTTGGAAAATACGAAAGAGTGGGGGCAAGGAACAGCGAATCGGTGGATACTGCAGCCCTGGACCACTCGCGATTCATATCGAAGGCCGCATAAATCGAAGAATCATCTGCAATATGATCTTAGCGGCTTCGGAACACCTTGCGGCTGATACGTGGCGACAAAAAAAGACAACTGGCCATCAGCTGAACTGCTCGATTTAGGCCTCTCCATAACAAAGATGGGGGCCTAACCAGAACGAAGATGGGGATGTCTAAGTGTGGTTCTGGAGATTGAATTGTGATAATCTATTAATGTATACTCCGTAAAAGTGTATCTAATTACAGCTTAATGATTATCCCGGATATGGAATGCGGTCCGGGGAAGGTATGTCGGCTATTCATCAAAAGATGCCCCGAGACCATTTCATCTGGGCACCTTGGCAATGTTCTTAAGCAGCTATTTTCATCCAATGAATATCCTTCGGGTCTTCTTCCTAACCCACTTCTATCATTCTTCCGTTTCACCATTCCACACTTCCTGGGGGGTGGCGTGAAAATCGTGGCGTCCGTAACCGGGGTTACGGGGTTACGGGGTTCATCCAAAATAATTCTCTCGACCCTTGGAAATCAGACCATTGCAGTGTTCATTACTTCGAACAGAATCTGGGAGTCCTCGGTGATCGACAGCCGGTCTGACCACATTTGCGGGGTGAAGCTGTAGTTAATACGATCATCCGATTGGTTGGGTTTTGAAGATGTCTTGGATAAAAAAAGGAATTTATATTCAATGTTGGCAGTCATGTAGCCATGTGGAGAAATCAAGAATAGAGAATAATGCACAAATCATACCTAGGTAGCTATAGGGCTGTCTCACTTCTACATAAATTCGCACATAATCAAGACACCGTTGTGGAGCAACGTATTCCAGGTGTTACCGACTCGACGTTACATCCACGGATCCCTATAGTTCTATTTCGAAATGTGACCTGCATGGGCTCATTGATATCATATCATGTAGAAAGTAGGAAAAGACATAAATAGCCGGTACCTCCCGTACTATCCTCTCCTCATCATCAACAACCTTCAAACCCAAATAATCCAATCAAATTACTCAACCTTTCAACCATCATCATGCAGCTCACTCAGCTCCTCCTTGCTACTGGCCTCTTAGCCTCCTCGGCCTTCGCCGCCCCCGCGGACACTTCTGCTAAGTCCATGATGGCCGATTGCCCCCAGTGGACCCTCCAGGACACTAAGCGTGTCTGCAACAATGAAGACACCTCCTGCACCTGGACTTTCGGCATCTACCCCGGCGCCGGCGATGCCACTCCCTGCACCTACGTCGTGAAGGGCAGCCCTGCCTCCCAGGCCGACGGTGGCCCCGTCACCTGCGGTGAATACACCGTCACCTCCGGCTGGAGCGGCCAGTTCGGCGCGGACAATGGTTTCACCACCCTCTCTGTTGTCAACGGAGATCGCCAGATTATCTGGCCTGCCTATACCGATAAGCAGGTTGCTGGTGGTGAGGTTGTCAAGCCTGACCAGAGCTACTCCCCTGCTGCTCTCCCTTGAATGAAGATGGAATGAAGTCTCGGAGTATGAGCTGAATACCGTGTATACCAACCACTTTCCTTAATAGCAATCAATGACAAGCAATTTAATATCTTCTACCTGTTATCATATGCATTTTATACGCTGTAGAAAAGAAGATAACCAAGTAGCACATAATGTGGTTCATGACGAAATCCAAAGAACGAGTTTTCCTTTCATACTTGGTCTTCATACTTAGACTTTGCTAAAGAAGACGGAGGAGAATTAGGATAGTACGTTGTTTTTGACTACGAGAATGATAACCCTTAGTGGCCGATCTGAATAATTGTGGGGTGAAATTCAGGTACGCCCGATGGGATCATCACCCTTTCCGTCCATTTCTCCCTTTACGAATACACGGAGATCCTTCCTCCTAGTGAAATATTTATTTTAGCATTCTCTAGAGGTTATAAGCCTCTTTTCTGCTAGCAAGGTCGAAGGTTACACTCGCAGTTGGAAGTTTATAGCCGTCTACTTCCTCCTAAGACGCAGAGCCGTGACCATGTACACTATCGGTATAACGGCTTTGAAACCAAATCTCTGTTTAACACGGGAATTCTAATAGCAGCACCTCTCAAATGATAAAGCCACGAAACTCATAGCATGGCTATAGAGTAAATTGCCTCTAATCTGCAACGGCGTGGTTAACTATGCAGGCATCTCCATAAAATACGGAGGCCTTAGCACCAAAACATCAAGAAGAGAGAAGAGAAATCTAAGCCACAACCAGAAAGACCAGAAATGAAGAAAGAATTTTATCTGCTCATATTGCCTGTGAACAGAGCCAATTACCCCAAAGCCACTTGTAGCGAACGCTGGACGTTAGTGTCCCCAAGCTTAGCCCCATACCATGTTCTCAATCTCATTATCCTGGGAGAGAGAGTCTGCACTGTCCATCTCTTCATTTCCCTCTCGGTATCGCCATCTCTTCCCCATGACATCCTTGAAGGTCTCAACATCGAGCTCTCCACGCATGATAATCTCGGAGAACGGTCTGATCGGCTGGGAATCACCAAGAGGCTTCAATTTCACGTCGAGGTCAGGGGCCACGAACAAGACAGCGCTCAACCGACGCACGCTCGGGGCACGGCGAACACGATGCTTGGCGGCAGAAACCCGGCCGCCACTCAGAATAACCGCACACCAACCAGTCAGGACAACGGTGGAATCGCCAGGGACAGGAATCCACTTGCTAGGGGTTTCTTCGAGCTCCAGGCCGGGCGTGCCATCTTGGAAGATAATGGAGAAGGTCCCATAATCTGTGTGGGCTCCGCATCCATTCAACGAGTCGGGGGCAGCCGTGTTAGGATGGTAGTCACACAGGCGGTAGTTCATATTGTATGAAGTGTGTGCTGCAGCAAGATCGGTACCGGCAAGGACGCTCAGAGAAGATAGTATGGAGGGTACATACTGAGCACTGAGGGCGTTGAAGAAGTTGAGGACCTCCGCTAGGCCATGAGGATCCAAGGACTCACGCAGAGCTTCCGGAATTCGGGGGCTTCGCATGGGTGAGAGATCGATGGTAAACTTCTGATCTGACTCAGTTTTGTGCAGAGCAGCAGTCTTGATGACACCCCGGTGAGGGTAGGTTGCGTTGAGCTTAGCAACATCGTCAGGGTGAGTGTGGAGATGATCAAAGAAGGCCCGGATAGCTGAGAATGGTGCTTTGGCTTCAAGATTGACTGATGCGGTTGTAGAATTGGAGCTCAAAAAGGACACTGCCGGAGCTTCAGCTGGGCCAGGAGGTGGGACGATTGGAGTCGCCTGGTTGATAACATTGGTAGCCATGATGGGTTCCATGATGGTCGGAGTGATGATAGATGAAGAATGGAAGTGGGAGAGCGAAAGTCGGATTTAAATAGAAGTGAGAAGTGAAAAGTAAGTGAATCCCATTCTTTCAGGTGACATCACGGCAAACATTAATGTTTTAAGCAAACGCTGAGATATACCGCGTTGGGATTCAGACACTGCAGCCAAAGTCAAGCCATAGTGTTATGAATCCTATTTCCAACTCGATACATCCAATAGGTTGTCTACCTGTACTCTTCGACAGAAAGTGTAAGCTTTATTTCAGTGTCATATATATCCATTATAGGTGGCACAGGCCTCGCTTCACCCTAAACACTACATCCCGAATTAATACGTGTGAGAAGTAAGGCGCACTAATCTCATCGTTTATTTGCTATAAAGTCTCCTCTCATTCCATAAATCAATATAATGCACGAGCCATAGATAAAGCTTTTATTTCGCCTTTTTATCCGCAGGATGTCTGGTTTTGATTAGTTCAACATAAACCATGCACTTTAAACAATGGCTTTCTATCTAAGATATTGGTCACACTTACACAGCACACCCTAATATTTCCCAGCCCGGCACATGCCTTGGGACGGCTAAGCTTTGTTTAGAACAAGTTGGTATAAAGTTATAGTGAATGAGACTAGACTCACGCTGGAGGACACTCATCGAACCAAAAGTTCGGCTAATTCAAACCATAAACATTAACACTTAAACTATTCCGCATCTATCTTGAATATTGTATGTGGAGCGCGACGGTGACATACAACACAATCAAACTGTGGGAGATGTGAGCGTTGAAATTCCACAACATTCCGATAGAACTATGTGATATATACCGGTGGTGCTGCTGGGCCCGGCGGGGCTTCTTCAATCGGCATAGCGTATGCCACGACAACAAGGAGGGAAAGGATGCCTAGGAAACGCAATTTTGGGATTTAACCTGGACTTTTGGATGGTAAGGTACAATGGAAATAGCTTCAATTCAATTGATATTGATAGAAGGATATGAGGGTACTGAACCAAGGGGTTGAGAAGTCCTGGACTATTTATCTGTGAATATGTGCTAGGTTTTGGCACTTTTGACATGTCCGTTCCGAACCACTCACACACGCAAAGTGGCTCTATATGTGACGATATTAGCCGACAAGAATCTAGAAAAGTACCACAATATCCATATATTATAGTTAATATACTATCTAGGCTTTTTTTGGTCTCGATATATGAGGAATACTAAATGTCTCAGGTTGCACCATGTGTTATGTTGGGCTTGTCTTCGAACTTTGCATTCACAATTGCATGTATTATGTTTCATATCCATCTTAGAGTTTATGACACTTTCAGACTAGCTAGGTTTAATGTTGAGTCAGCATTACATGAAAGACATAGAGGTTGGCAGATAGCAAGATATCCGGGAGTGCTGGCAGTTACATTGACTGATTCCCTCCGGGCTTTGTGGAGTCAGAATTGTATGAATCATTATTATAGAGCCCAATACTAAACTTGCCTCTATATCCGAACCTTAAGATAACAGCAAGGGCATTCTGGTGAGCCTCCGTTCTCCGTACGAGAGTGTCGTACCACCGGGGAAAGAATTTTGAATTACACACAATTTTTCTCGTCGAATAACTAATTAAGCTCAGTACATATTTAGGTAGATAGATAATGAAACAAGCAGTAGCAGTAGCACAGCATAGCCATTCCTCGGGCACTTTCAGACACCCCGATGGCTTTTTAAGCGTGCCATGGAGCAAAAGATCAAGTGTGCTCAAGTAATGTGTATCATTCAATGCATCGCACCGTATTTCATTTCTCTTTAGTATAAAAGCTGTGTTTGAATTAGAGTCAGCCAAAAGTAAAACTAAATATGCTTTTTGCTTCGCTGCATCACTACCGTCTATAGCTAGAGCAAAACTGAACTAGATGAAGTAGCACAACAAGCTAGATAACACCCCTAATGAGCCTTTAAGACACCTAAATTTTTACTAGGATACAACCTTGGACTAACCTCCGCCAAATGTGCTCCCCAATAACAGTTACCTCCCCAGATCCGTCTAGGGCATGGCACTCAAGATCCAAGTTCTCATTCATAAAGAAAGGGGCACTTCGATAGTACCCAACGGTCTATTTCTGCATAATATCACCCACATTGATAACGTATGCACGTGCCTTTACTGGCACGGACACCGTTCGTCATCGTCCACAAACCAAACCGGAGAGGTTGTTCTTCTTGTATATACCTTGTTTGCCATTAGCATAAGATTGTATATTGCTAGATATCCCACTAACCACATAATGGTGAAAAACAAGACATTAGTTTATGGCCCAATTCAATCCAGGGTATTCGCGACATACACAAGCAACAGTCCAGGAACCAGGCATGATTCAAAAAGCCTAGCATTGGTTAGCCACAGAGCTCATTGTCATGAAATGAATAGGTCATAGCCTAAGATGAATCTCAATGCCATTAGTGAAACAAAGTTCGTGGTCCCAATACACCCTAGCAAGGCACCACCCCAAATAAATAGAGCCACCCCTATAAATCTTCCAGTATGGAAATATTGCCGGCCGCGACCAGAGAAGAAAGGCACTGTAAGGCAAAATAGAATATCTTTCCCCACCATAATTAGTGGGTTTGTATTTGCGAAGGAGAAAGTCGGAGAGCCATACAGAGACACACCAAGAGTACTCTTGGCCAAGAAGGTGGAGCGCTGATCCTAACGAACTAAAGATACCTAGGTACCTACACAGAATAAAAAGCGGGGCCACTCTTAAAACAACCTTATCTCGCGGCCATTATTTTCCGAAATACTCAGATATGTACCTAGGTACTCCTATTATATAGTCAAGCCATTATCTCAGTGCCCAGCAGAATGACTCTTTTTACCTTCTTTCTCTGCCTAGGAAAAAAGGTGGATGCATGGGATCATCTGGCCAAACTCAGGTCTACTCATAGAAGTATTATGCCATCTATCATCGTCTAAGAGTCAAATCGGGTTTAATCTCTTACACTTGGATCTGAAAACAGGCCATAATGCGCCTTATACCTGACGGACTTATTGTAAATCGCTAGGCGCTGTGATAAGCAAGACAGAGTCACTCCCCCATTTTCCCTGTGTTACGCATTCTCAAGCCCTCCTATTCATGGCCCAAATATACAATAGTCTTCACTTTTTTTAATTTCTAGTCTACACAAACACAGACACCCTGCTTGTTCCGATTGGACAAAATTCAAGGCCTGACGTATAAAGCAGAAATATTAGAAATCCGGGTCATCGGGGCCCGGGCCGCCGTGATGCCGAGCTTATTAACCTTATCGGCGTTATCGGTTTATCGGTTTCGTCATTGCTGTTCGCAGCCTGGACCCCTAGATCGAACATTGAATATAAAAGAGGTTCAAGTCTAGACAAAATTCCCGATCAAAATCCCTGAAATCACTGGTCAAATCATTGAGGCAATTTCCTTTTCATATCCTCCCAAAATGTCCTCAACCAACAACATTGCCTTCACCGCCCCGATCAACCCACCAGGCGCAACACCCGTTCTCTCCTCCGAACAAATCTGGAATGGCCTGCTCTTGAAGATTCGTTCTGCAGAGGTATTCGTTCCAGGGGCCATTCAATCTACAAAAGTTATTAGTGACTCCATCGACCCATCGACCGGCAACCCCGTCACCGTTCGCGAAGTCCTCTTCCGCGAAACCCAGAAAACAGTTCAAGAGACCGTTACAGCTTTTGAGCCTACCCGGGTAGACTTTGAGCAGCCGGGTGGAAGCAATATCAGCAATGTGATAAGTCAAGGAGCTAATGGGGAGCTCTACATGACGTATATCTTCGAATGGAGACACCCCGGTGTCTCCAAGGTGGAGCTGGCAGCGCTGCTCGAGAAGGAGAAGAAGATGAGCCAGATGGCGGTTGAGGGGACAATCAAAGTGTTGAGGGAGTTGGTTGAGGGAAAAAAGCTTTGAAGTTGATAAGTGGCGGAAAAACGGCGTCCTTGACACACGCTATCATGAATTCCATCTTCGGCCCTCGACCATCTTCTCAGCGAACTCCAACCCCATAGTCACCACGTATTTGATGTAATGTATTCTCAGGATAATGATTTACCAGGGTTTTTCTTTTAATATCCCTGTTGTCAGTCATGCTAGAAACAAGCAAAGCAGTCGTGGGCGAGTCGAATCGTTTCCTCCGAGCATGCGACTCCCACACAAAGTTCGTTGGCTCTTCAGACAAATATCCCATATCCCCTGAGTCCAAATGAAGGAAGAAGGCAACTTTTCTCTTGACACAAATTAGTCGAATAGCCTGAGCCCATTCCTTGGGCGTCAAAAACACCACGTCAAGCTCCAGCTCTGTCAGTCCCTCACACAGCCTCAGTAGATTCCAGCAGCTCTTAACATCGTCCTATCCGTTCCAAATCGGATCCCGCCACTGTGGAAACGTACTGGGATGTTCATCATGGTGGTAAGCATGAATAGGCATAAACGATATCCGTCTTAGCCACGATCTCACCTGTGGACGAACAGCAGTCAATAATCCCTTTAGGAGAGGGGGATCCTCGAAGGCGAACCAGCTTTCCGTCCAGAAGATGGGTTCAGCGTTGTTCCAGAATCGCTTGCTGGCGAGCAGAATGGCTAGGCCCTCCAAGAATGAAAGAGGTATGGTCGTAAATGGCGAAGTTGGTATGTGGCATTAAAGGATATCCCCAATGACAGATTATTGCATGATATGATAGAAAAGTATTGCGTTATGACTCATTAAGGCTCTACCTAGGTACGTAGGTTGTTAGTTTACTCAGTGGGCAGGAACCAGCACCTTGCCCTCAGACACACTAACAGCAGTGCCCGTCAGCACAATTTGTTCAATCTTTTTGTCACCATCCAACGTAACCCCAACACCAATATCACTACGGCGTCCCATTTCAACACCCTGCACAACATGGTACTGATAATTCTGACCAGCCTTACCCTCCGTAAGTGTCAGGTACGCCGCCAGGCCACTAGCCGCACTACCAGTAGCCGCATCTTCCAGGGCTCCCAGCATCATCCTAGACCGAATGACCTTCTTCTTCGTGACACTATCCTCAACATTTCGAACAATGAAGTACACACAGATCAACCCAGACCCCCACCCCTCATCAAGATAATCAGCAGAAACCAGCTCACCACCGGTTGCAGGCGTAACAGCAGCCAACGCCTCAAGCGAAGGAAGCTCGATAAATAACTGACTCATCCCATTGACAATGGAAAAGAGCGGGAAAGTAACATCTGGCCGCGTAAAAAAAGGCCCCAGCGTCGGGTGCAGCCTCACCAGCTCCTTTAAGCTAAACCGCGCAGTATGGATGCGCGTATTGTGCGCAATCTGCGCAGCAACGTGTTTGGTCTCGCGATTTTGGACGGAGATAGGGATATCGCCGGACTTGGTCGCGAGGGTGGTGACGCCATCGCCATCAGCGGGGTTGACTGAGTGGCTCAGAAACCAGGAGGCTGCGCCAATGGTGGGATGGCCTGCGAAGGGGATTTCGCAGTCTGTGGTGAAGATGTCGATGGTGCGCTTGCTCTTTTCGCGTACCGGGTGCACGAAGATACTCTCCGATAGATTGAATTCCCGTGCGATGGTTTGCTTCTGGCTCTGGGTGAGAGCGGTTGAGTCGTCATCTGGAAGGAAGACCACTGCTAACGGGTTGCCGAAGTAGGGTGTTGATGTGAAGACATCGAGGGTGACGAATTTAAGGTGAGTCATGTTTAGGATTATCATAGATTGGATGTGTTCGTATGGGGGATTAACGGGGGATGTCGGGATTTTATAGTTGAAAGATTCCCCCACTTTTCGCTTTTCGCTTTGACTCACCGTCAAAACTTCACGCTACATTAGGAATGGGCCATGTCTTTAGAATAATTAAATTAATTGAAACGGAATATCTACGGCATTTGCTGGACATCTGATGGTTCTCTACACTCGCGGGAGAACAAAAACCTCCGGCATACCCTTCCTACTCCCCCATACCTTCAATCCCTCAATCAGCGCTCTACTAAAGTCAGGATCATACTTCAATCCATCATCCTCCGAATTAATTCTCCTACTCCACAATGTCCAATTCTCAGCCATCACCCCCTCGGGCGCGCGCATAATTCCAACCGCCACACCAACTATCCCCGGCCGGTCGGTACAGCTATAAAACACCGTCGCGCCGCACATCCCACAGAATGTCCGTAGCACATCTTCACTAGACTTGTAACTCTTCAACGACCCGACAATCAAATCCCCCGGTAGAGAAGGGGATATATGGTCAACCGGAACGAACATCCAAGCTACGACGTTCGACCCATCGACCAGACGACAGTCATCACAGAGATCAAGAAGCGCAAGCCACTTGCTCGTATCGCTTGACAAAACCCATCCCTCGCTCGCAGGACTATCGAGGAATCCCTTTTTAGGACGAGCAATAGAGAACGAAACACCACCGCAGTGGCATTCAGCGCGCAATTCCTCAGCCTCGGTTCTGGTAGCCTTGCTAGTATCCAATGACGCCTCTAGGTTAAAGACGTCAAGCTGACGACCATCAACGTGCGAGAACATCGCAGAAAGCCCTCCATCAAACGAGGAGGTCGTAAAAGCATGTGTGCGCATCTTCCATAGACCCTGATTTGGCTCAGTGAAGATAGCCGTAGATATCACCCAGCTCCCGTCATCGTGTGATCTATCCCCGATGTGGCAGCCGCACGTACTGCAGAAATGCCGCGCTGCCTGTGACTCGGCATGGTTGTAGGATGTCAGTTTTTCTATGCCGGACGGCGCGATGAATTGCGGTGCTACGCCTGCTGGTAGCGGGGCGTGGAAAATACATGGTGTGCCATGGATGTAGCGACAGATGCTGCAGTGGCATATGTGGACTTTGAGGGGAAGGGCGTCTGCCGGAATTATTATAGCGAAGTGGATGCTTTGGCAGTGACATGCTGCTGTGAGAGTCTTGCTATCAGGAGCCATCTTAGAAGACAATAGGAGCCGAAATTGCTTTGAGTGAGTCTTCACTGCGGTTGAGACAGATGTCAAGTACCCAGGTGTGGGGGAGCTCGTATTAATTTCCCTTTGCTTCATCAACCACGAGCCTTGGCTTTGTGACATTATTGGCAGATATCCCACCTGGCCAGAAAGGAAATATCAAGTCGTAAAATTTGTTCTCATTGAGCTTAGGTATCCGATGCCTCCCAATCCCTTTTCCATCTCAATGCCAAACGCCTCATCAGGTCATCATAATCAAAAACATACCACAAATATGAAGTGAACGCACTATTCAGAGTCACTCTCAATTACAAATCCACCGCGCATACGTCTCCTGGCGGGAGCCACAGGCTCATCTTCCTCATCGTCAGCTACAGCCTCAGGCTCCGTAGCTTGGAGCTTGCTCGGGCGATCTCGAGTGAAGGCGAAATCATCATCAAAGGAAAGGTCATCCTCACCCGATGTGAGGGGGGTGCCTTCGTTCTCTCTAGCGCCATGGCTAGTAGAGATCTCCTGCTGGGAATGAGACGATTGAGCGTCGAGTTCCGCCATAAGAATATCGCCATCAGCATCACTCTCAGCACCGCTAGCAGCAGAGCCAGAACCACGACGTTGTCGCTTGGATTTTGCGGCCGCAGACGTGCCGGTATCGCTGATTCGCTTGCGGGCGGCAGACTTCTTCCCTTTGCCCTTGCTTGATGCTTCGACGGCCCCAGTGAGCAAAGCCTTCTTGATTTCTTTTGCCTGTTTAATTCGCCGCTCTTCTTCGAGTCGGAAGAACTCTTTGTCGGCTTCCTCGTCGCTTTCTTCGTCACTGGCATGGATGAACAGATCACTCTTGATCTTCGCTTGGCGAGAAAGTGCGTTTGACAGACGTGCATCGCGCCGTGCTTCTAAGGTTTCGTCGTCCAGCGGCTCCCTTTCTGTAGTGGCCGTCTGCTTCTTCTTACGCTTCTTTTTGAGATCGTCCAACGCACTAGACTTTGACCGCGGATTCGCCGGGAATAAAGGACCATCTGGAATGTCCTCGCCTTCGGACTCCGATCCGAAGTTGACATCCAGTGTGCCTTGGGTCATGTTTCCGCGACCGTTTCCTCTGTTCTTTGGTTGGAGATGCTTGCGAGGATCATCATTGCCATCTTCGGAGAACGGGGTTTGGAGGGTTTTCAGGATTTCAGAAATTGTTTCACGCAAGTCGTCGGACTTGAGAGAAGCTGGAACGACCCAAGAGGCACCATGCACATCTTCAACGCCGAGTCGCTCGAATCCGACGACTGTCATGAGCAGACGTAACTTTGCGTTCGAGAACATGGCATTCTGAACGAACTCGTTCTTACCTTTGACAGCTGTTTCGTTGTTAGCATCAATTGAGAACCAAAGAGGGTGTTAGGGGAACATACTAATCATCGGATTGGGAACGCTGATAGTCTCGGGGTTCTCGGCACGACGGACTTTTTCTTGGGTTTCCCAGTCCTCTCTTTCGGAAGCTGCGGAGCTCAAGACATCCTTGATCCATGTTACCAGATCTGCTCTACCATCGAGAACAAGAGCACCAATCACGATGTGGAGTTTCGCTTCCTTCGTCGTCGCATCCGTCGATGTAATCACAAGCTCCGGTGGTGGACGCTTATAGGTGGAAATCGTCTGCTTTTCGTGTCCATATTCGAGGTAGTAGACAGTGGAGTTGATCTTGCTGAACAGCAATTCAGTGACCAAGGCGGGGCGTTGATCGAGCTTCTTGACGAGTCGTCGAATGACTTGCCGGACCAATTCCTCCCATTCCTTAAATACGGACTTGTTGGGGTCCATGGAGCCTGGGCCTTTAATCATTCGGTAGAAAAGGCTGATAATATCCACACGAAACAGCAAGACCGTCATCTCCTGCTTGAATGCAATCCGGTAGAAATAGCGGTGGGCGCGTTTAAGCTGCTCAGAGTTAAGCTCTCGGTAGAATCCTGTGAACGCAATAAAGGTGTCCACGCAGCTTTGGTTGCAGAACTTGGCTGAGAATCGCTTGAAGTCAAAACTGCGTTCTTTAGTGACCTGGGTGGCATCCTCCATGTCTTCATCTTCAGAGTCACGCTCCTCGCCGTCATCTTCTCCCTCTTGCTCGGCAGCTTGGGCAGCCTTCTTTTGCCTTTTCCTGGCTTTTCGCCGGGAACGGATTTGCATGTCGACATTGTCTTTGGAATAGCGTTCCAGCATCCGCAGAAACACATGTGCTAACTCCGTGCAGGCATCTAAGTAACCAAAGCCTTGGTCTTTGTATCCGCGCACAATAGTAAGGATCCGGTCATGGGTGGTTTCCTCATAGAAAATTCGGTTTTGGATATTCTCCGCAATTTCCTGATCGTCTTCGAGCGGTGACAGCGCCATTTCCTGGACAGTCAACAGAATCTGCGTGAAGCAACGCATCTGGGCATTGAGGTCTTCCCATTCCTTGTTGTCCAGACTACTCTGCATAGCCCGGTTCAAAGAAATGAATGTCTCTTGGTTCAGGACGCCAGCAACCAGACCATAGCTATCGGGTTCAATATCTTTGGTTCTTCCTCCATTCCGAGCCGTCCGGTGGCGGAGCTGTCGAGCCCGTCGTACGCGCTCTGCTTCCAAGAACCAACCGACTGTATAGAAGAATTGGCGATGATTGATCGGCAACACACGCTCGGCTTCACGCTCGATTGCTTTTCGCACATGGGTGAATAAAGGATTGAACCCAGCATCCAAAAACTCCTCCACAAACGTCCTCAGGTTCTTAGTTGCCTCGGAGTTAAGGTGGGCTGGCATGTTGAAGTTATTATTTTGGACCACATCTTCTTGTCTGCGGCGAGGCCGAGGCTTATTCCACTTTTTACTCTCGTCCATCTTTTGTAGTGTGGTCTGGTCGTCGCGCAAGACACCTTGTCCAGAGACAGTAGACACCTTCGCATCGTCTCGCTTGACCCAGATCATTGTACCGAATCGTCCATGGCGTGTTGGTGCATTCTTTGCGTATTCTCTCCGTACTAACGATTCCTGTTTCAGTAGATCGCTGAGTTCATCGGTTCGCTTAGCCGTCCTCTGCTCATCGTCCATGAACAACTTCTCGACGTTGACACCCTTGACGATATGGAAAAGGGTCTCCATCAGAGGAATATCTTGAATGTTGAAGTCTTCGCCGACATTAGAGCACATAGTGAGAAGAAGTGCAAATGCATCTTGCTCATGGAAGGCGTTGATCGTCGCCGATCTAGATGTCTCCTCCTCATCGCCTTCTGCCGCAAGTCTGGTATTGGGGGATATAATCGCAATGTTCCGCAGCAAGTACAACATCAACTTGAGGATTCCTTCGTCTCGGGTTCCACGTTCGGATCGAGGGGTCGCCATGCTTGGCAGAGAAATTCGAATGACTGCACGAAGAAGATTCAATCCCCCGGATCTGAGGATACCTCGCTTATATTGCACCTGTGTCTGTTGGATGTAGGGGGTATGACGATGGTGGTTTACTGTCATTTGGCTATGGAACTCCACGGGCCATGTTAGGGGAACAAGAAGTTCCAAGCACGCCAGTGCAATCCTGGTCATATGCTTGCTGTTCTGCCCACTAGCCCACCAGAGCGAGAGGATCGGAAGCAGATCACCATTGATCAAGTTGGCCTCTCCGAGGCATCGCGCAACGTCCATCCGGTTGTTTTTTTCATCGTACAATTTCAACCAACGTTTAATGTCGCGTAGACATGCCAGCGCATCGTCTCCGAGTACGTATTGATCAGCATTTTCGCCATTGAATCCTCCGAGCTAGATAACCAAGCGTATCAGTGAATTGACCCAGAGCCCAGCTAAGGAGAAAGTGGAAGTGAACTCACAGCAGTAACCAGGCCGTAAACATAGTTACGCACGTCTGGGTCCACGACTTGCACGTCGTGTCCTAGAGGAACAACCTCTTCATCCATGGTGGGCTAGTTTGATACCCCATCAAATCCTTCCCGAATCGAGTTGAATGGGAACGCGTCGACGCGTGTTCGGCTTCGGCGGTTCGGAGAAACTGGATGCCGCCAAAGTGCCGAAGATAACCGACACTCTTACACCGCGCATCTACGGCCACTGCGCAGTATATGGCAAAATTTCAGATCTATACCGAGTAGATCTGAGTAGAGTTATCTAGAACCCTTTGAAGTTATTATTTCGTGGAAAGGATGCATAGTATTCGGATAGTTTGATCAATTGCTCTATTGCTTTATAGACAAGCAATCATAATCATTTTTGATCTACCACCTGGTGGGGTGCCTTCGAAACTGAATTTCAATACATAAGACCTCACAGGTACTATTCTCAAGGACCTAGCCTAAACTAGATATTGCAAGAGCTATGATTGCTCACTAGAATTTTATCAAAAATCACTTCCGAGATCGTTGGGTTTCTAGAGTACTTAAACCTTCGCCCTTCATCGGAACTATATGGGTAGCAGACAGCCGCATAATTTCTACTCACCTTATATTCTCAGCTTTGCTCTATGCCTATGAGTCTAAAATATCACACATGAGGTCAAATAATTCCATAGAGATATGATCGCAAGATTGAGCACATGGTTGGCCTATATATAAGGCGGTGAAATATATGCTTGAATGGCCACTGCTAACCGCCATACAATGACGTCCGAAAGCACGTGAAGTCATAGCAGTATACTGACTTGCTTCTTCGCACTTACATTCTTCACTACTTTTGTCAATTTTTCTCCATAGCTCCAGAAACCACTGCGGCCATGCTTAACTCTACTCTTCGCTTTGTTTCCCTTCGCAGAGGCCCTACAGTGGCCCGAAACTTCTGCTCAACCTCTGCAGTCCGGGCAGCCGAGGTCAAGTCACTGGGCGTTGTCGGTGCGGGTCAAATGGTGTGTAACTCGGAATATACAACCACGATGCATGTCTAACACTTTTCAGGGATTGGGAATTGCCCTCGTTGCTGCACAGAAAGCAAATGTCCCGGTAACTCTCGTTGACACTTCGCAGGCCTCTTTGGATAAGGGCCTCAAGTTTGCCGGTATGTCGAGCTCCGGTTTACTTTACTGCAATCGCCTGGAATTATCTGACTTAGCATTGGATAATAGATAAACTTCTTGAAAAGGATGTAGCAAAGCAGCGTCTCACTCGGGAGGCAGCTGACGAAGCTCGCGGGCTAATTTCTACAAGTTTGACGCTCGATGGTCTCTCCGCAGTTGACTTCATCATTGAGGCTGTGCCTGAGATCCCAGATCTGAAGACAAAGATCTTTGCCAGCTTGGCCCAGATCGCTCCGAAGCATGCCATCCTCGCAACAAACACCTCTTCCATCTCCATCACCAAGATTGCTGCTGCCACCAGCGCGAACCCCACCGACCTTCAGGCTTCCTCCCGGGTGATCTCAACCCACTTCATGAACCCTGTGCCCATCCAGAAGGGTGTTGAGATTATCCGCGGGCTCCAAACATCTCAGGAGACCATGGACACTGCCATTGCCTTTGTCCAGCGGATGGGTAAGGTGGCCTCTGTGTCGGCCGATACACCTGGCTTCCTCGCCAACCGTATCTTAATGCCTTACATTAACGAAGCAGTGATTTGTCTGGAGACCGGGGTTGGTCAACGTGAGGATATTGACAACATCATGAAAACGGGCACCAACGTGCCCATGGGCCCCCTCGTTTTGGCTGATTTCATTGGCCTCGACACATGCCTTGCAATCATGAACGTTCTTCACCAGGACACTGGTGATAGCAAGTATAGGCCTGCTGGTCTCCTGCGTCGCATGGTGGACGCTGGCTGGCTTGGTAAGAAGAGCGGCAAGGGTTTCTACGACTACTAGATGCTGTGCGTGTCCGGGATGGAGAAGAAGCATTTCGATCAAGATACCCTTCCTGCATCATATTAATCTAGATCGCGATTTGCTGGAAATAAATATTGATTGCCCGCCCTGGCCCATTCTCTAAGCCTCACCCTCCTATCAAGAAGGTTCACCTGCCGATTCCCCTTGCTCCATTGCAGCGGCCAACGTATTGACATTAATATCCCCATCTGTATCCAGTTCTTCATCTTCGCCACGTGCGGGACATCCGCATCGGCCGCGTTGGCCACAAAGATAACTTATTTTCCGATTAGCGTTAACTTTTTGTCTAGGGCGTGCACAATATGAACATACCAAAATCGATGTCCACACCTACAAACGATGTGGTTACATCCATCCACCTTCTCAACCAAATACAGACAATTGGAACATCTTTGCCAATTATTGTCCTTTGCCAGTTGCAGCATCGCCTTTATCTCAGAGTCTTTGCTACATGACCAACCGAGATGGAATAAGTCTCCACACTTGGAGCAAACCTTTGCCCGGCAATGAGGACAGACACGATATCCTAGTCGTGTCTCCGTGCTCTTTGGGGGGGTCCATCGGCGACACGTCGCCCGAGGACAGTACAAGCGCTCTAGAGGAGGGATGTTATTCTCCTCCCATCGAAGGATATAACGCTTTCTGTTTCGAGGACTCATCACCTCCACAAGCGCTTTGGTGGGGATCTCTTGAAAACAACATTTTGCCGGGAACATGTCCGGGTTCTTCAAGGCTGTTGAGGACATTCGTCGGAGACATGAGGGGCAGTATGGGTGTGCACAAGGAGCAGTTAACAAGTTGCTCGTTGGGACCTTTCGGAAGCAGCTAGTGCATCTGGTGAAGACTTAGTGCATTGCTTTTAATTGACTTTCGATTGGCTTTGTGCTTTACTGACTGGCCCACTTCCTCGCTAACTTTCTTGGATACGAATACTCGCTCCAAGTAGTCTAAGAGTTTTTGTATGGACGAGCGGCTCTTAGGCATCCTGTCGTGGATTCGGTGTAGACTTGGGGGGTTTGGTACTGTACTGGGCCCTTCGAAGAGGGACAAAGTGCATGGCCAGATCTAAGAGAATAGGGCAGAAAGACGTCCTCTTATGTAGAAGCGCAGGTTGCGCCTCATCTTTCAGGCCATACAGGGATCTGACATATAGCCATGGATGGGAAAACGCTATTGTTATTCTTGTTTCTGAAGAGCCCATAGCTAATTCTGGGATGACGGCTACACCTTCGGGGTTGCTGTCTTGTAGTCAGTGCATTAAGAGGGCGTTAGCGAGATCAACTCTTGTTAGGGCTCTCCTTTATTCCATTGAATCGCAAAACAATGATACCTAGGTAGAGATGCCTTCTAAGTGCGTAAGCTAATAGCCCAAACATAGAGGTGAACGTGAACAGCAGCCGTGGATCCATGGATATGGGAATTTCCCAAACAGGTAAAAACACAGCTTCCAAGGTTATTCCATAATTAGAACGAATAATCACATCGTAATGCGAGGACTACGGTGTTCTAGCCTTGAAATCTTTTAGTTTTGTACATTGACCACTGACATTGAAAACTAGGGTATCACTAAATGCTACAAATGCTATCTATTTCGGCCATCGTTAAAACTCCCATACTTAATCCAACAGCGATTGAGACCTTATACAAGGCCGGCAAATCGTCGAACAGCCCATCCTGACCCGTATTCTTGATATTCTTGGCGAGTGATGGATACTTTGCTGAGTTCCTCTCTGTTCGCTGCAAGGCGAGTGCCTCCTAGCCATGTTGAGTGAACAGGGCTATTAGTATTAGTACTTTCAAAGGCAAAGATAACCAGATGGGATGACCACTCACTCTTTAGCCCGGCGTACTCTCACGACACATTCAGCAGAGGCAATCTGTCGCAATTCGGTTTCTCTGTAAGAAGGTAGGTTTGTTAGTAGAAACTCCAACCAATTGACTTCCGAGAACTTACAGTCTTTCCATGAAACCCCGAATCAAAGCATTTCCTCCGACAACGAGAACATTCGCCAAAAAGGCCGAGTGCAGGCCAGTAGGCAGAACCGACAAACTTTGAAGAATCATATCGGGTACGCCGGCTGACTTCATACCAATATCCCCGGGGGTGAATAGAAGCTCCGGGACAGCAAAGCGCTCATTACCCAGCACCAGTACATCCTCCGACAACACCTCCGCGCTGAGCCCGGAAACTGCCCCTTTCTTCTTTTTGGCATGCAGAAGAGGATCGTGCGGTCGAATGAAGCCCTTCTTGTTTGCATTCGGGTCTGGAAGCACATAGTCCAACACGGTTCCCTCTTCGGGGCCACTCTGGCGCTTTTGGCCACTTTTCCATGCTTTTTCCAAATCACCAGAAAAGTCATTGCTGACATAGCAGACTGCCTCTTTGACTTCGTTCATAATATACGTTTCATCCACCATGTTGTATTGTCTCATTGACACGATCTCCTTCAGGTAATTTGTAAGGTGCTTGCCTCCAAGATCGAGTCTTCGGATTCCGCGTTGAAGAGCTTGGCCTTTGTAAACCGGCGTCACTGTGGTGTGTGAGTAGCCAGAATCAACGACGAGTAAACAATCTGCGGGCAAGATAGATGCGTCGGATGTATTGGAGACAGGATCGCCGAAGAGAGAGTGGATTTCGTTCCATGCGTTGAGGGTTGGACCTAAAGACCTCAGGTCAGTACGACATCATATACAGCACCAAGTCATCCGACTACCGTACCCAAACATCTCGCATATCCCCCAAATCCCCATTCCTCCATAACCATCTCATCGGCGTGCCGTTGTAAGATTGGTAAGGCGTTCGGTGCCTCAGTAAGCACAAGGGTAGTGTCTTCCGGGTCCGCGATGTGATAATCCTGATTCCGAGCCGTTACCTTCCCATCAAAGAAAGACTGGTCCCAAATCTCTCTCTCGGCTTCCCAGTTCACAACATATCCCTTCTCCACCGGGCGCCGGAACATCGCCTCATTCCAGTCGTTAACTGTGGCTAACTGTGCACCAATGACTATCTTGTTATCGCGTGTCTTAACGAGAGCATTGGGTATCGATGAGCAGCCGGAAATGCTTTCGTCAGAGGCCGGGGCATGAGAAGCGTAGCCGGCTTTTATCATATAGGCGCCATTGTCGATGATAAAGGTCTTATCGGGAAGGTACCGCGACGTCTCCACAGGCTGTGTTGGTGTTGCAGGTGTCCTTGGAGGAGCGCGAGCCTTAGCTGTTCCCATTATGGCTGATGGTCAGAGAGCTTTGAGTTTCAAGCTGGGATGTAATGATGAAAGGTGTTTGTCTTGTTTGATATTTAAAATTCCTGCTTAGGTAATATTGTGTTCGCCGGGCCAAGACTGGTTCGCCGAGCTAGGTAATCACGTACAGCTTCGCCAAGGTCTACAGGCCAAGAAACGTTCCGTCCATTGTTCCCCGCAAGTAAGGGGTAAGCAGATGGTCTATCAGATGAACTCCTATGTGTACTCCACTGGTCTCGAAGCCAGGGGGTGAGGTCTAGTATATAGATCTCACCCAAGCATTGATTAGCGATCATCAGCATTGAAGCGTATCGGTTAAGCACTTTTGCACATACTTCGCAACTTCAATTCCGTATCTAAGAACCCCTAAATATGGCGATATCCGTCACAAATACCTCAATACACGGATAATGCATCGTTTTCTGGAAGGTGGATGTACCAGTAACATCTCAGACAGCGTCCGGCCCCACCACCCGGCAGCTTTAGTACGGAGTATATTGGTCTTAAGCCAAGCAAATCCTGACAAACCGTCTAAACGACTCCACAAGACGGTCAATTGGAGATCAATCGCTAATTTAGGACGAAATCCCGAGGGCGTTGCACAACTCTCGGGATTTACATGCTCCAAACAGAGTATGGAGGGGCTAACTCGGCTAACTCCCCTAGTATATTGACTTCCTTTCTCCCTCCCAAGTCCGCCGTACTCCGTAGATAAATCAAATATTCAGCCGACCACTGATTATTACGAAATGGCTGCGCCGCAAACTATCGAAGTTCCACACCTTGGTGGCATCAAGGCTGGGTACGCCTTCTCTAAGGACCATTATGATCCTTCTAAGCCGACATGTGTGCTTATGAATTCAATGTGCATGACGGTGTCTCTCTACCATGATCAATTCAACAATGAGGCTTTGACTGATGCCATGAATCTTCTGGCTATTGAGCCATTAGGCCATGGCTCGACCAGTTCTCCCTCGGAACACTTTACGTACTGGGATTCTGCACACATGGCCTTACAGGTCATGGACCACTTTGGGATTCAGAAAGCCTTTGTGCTGGGGACAAGTCAAGGAGGATGGATCGTGACTAGGATGGCCCTCCTAGCCCCAGAGAGGGTAGGTCCAAGCCCCGGGGTCAATGAACTGCTGCTTATGCCCCAAGCCAAGCCAAACCAATAGTATTAACATTATTGCTAGATTCTCGGTCTTATGCCCCTCGGAACCTCCATGGATTATGAATCCTCGGATTCTCGGTCCAAGGGCTGTTGGGATCCTGCTGCCAATCTCACGGTGTTCTATGAGAAGTGGACCAGTTCCTCGGCTACACCCAACTTCGTTGTGGATGACGTCTGGTGCGGACTGGTGGGGGGGATCGGCTTTGGTGCTGCTGCCACTGAAACGAGATCTGCATTCTGGACTCAGACATTGAAGGAAGTGTATAAGGGTGATGAGGGCCGGAAAAAGGTTCGAATGGCGCTCAATTGCCTATTGGAGAGGGATGGGCTCCTGCTCCGGATCGGGGATATCAAATGTCCTGTTTATTGGCTACAGGTGAGTCCCAAGTCTACTGATATAGATGATTTGTGCATTAACAAATCGATCAGGGAACTGAAGACACTCCTTTCGGGACGATCGTTCCTGCAGAGCACATTAAGCATTTTACCTCGTCTGTGGAGGCTAAACTTGTGATGATTGAAGGAGGTGCCCATTACTTGAACGCCACCAATCCCAAGGAGGTGAATGAGGCCCTTTTGGAGATGGTAACGAAGTACAATTAGTACCTAGGTACTCCGTAGTTTTCGGCTATTGTATATAATTCAGGATATGGAAACTTACGAATACCACTATGCCAGTCAATAGTCCTGGATTCACTGTCTCACTGTTTTGCTTTTTC
>PKQL01000033.1:0-95859 GCA_002916455.1 Penicillium sp. CF05
ATTATTTAAACCATCTGGGGGGGTTGGGGGGGGGGGCCGCAGGGTCGGTGACTAAGTAATGGCGGTGAACAGATAGCTGTGATTCTGCCACCTCCCCGCCGATGATTTTCGATAAAAAAAAAGTTAACTATCAGTCAAAGTTGGTCATCTGGGGGCAATTATTACGAGTTCCTCTTTTTCTATCGCTCGTTGTTCATCTGAGATACCTGCCTACCTTATCACCATGACCTTTCCCGATGACGATCCTGTCGTCGCCTCCTACGACGTCGTCCTCACTGACTCCGATGTTTCTCGCTATGTCTTCCAATACGTTGACCGAGAGCACGACCGTCCCTACAATGACCAAGAGAATCAACGACCGATTCAACTTCGGCTGAAACCGCGCACTGGTCTTATTGAAGTTGAAGTCCCCATCAGCACCCGAGAAAACTACGACGTTAACAAGGGAATGCGCTACGGGGATGCGGTAAATAAGAGCCGTTCCGCGCGCGACGGGGGCGCTTATGGTATGGCAGGCGGCTTCACTGCTGGCAGCGGGACTGCAGCTGCAGGAGGAAGAGTCAAAATGGAAGCGAATGGGGACGTGGAGATATTGGATAATAAGAGGGCTGTGGATTCTGCATCATTGATTCGAGTGCAGTCACTTGGAGGTCGGATAAAACCTTCTGAAGAAGGCGATCCCGTTTACATGCTGGCCACCTTCACAGATAGTACGTTGGTTCTACTCAATCGCTTTATTTTCCGGTGGCAGCATCGACTCTAACACCCGTTCTTAGGAAACTTGCATCTCTCCCCCGTCACATCGGTTGTCCAGTTCCACCCTCAACTTCACCATCTGGATGCTTTAGATGAGATGCCAAAAGGGAAAGGCGGACGTGCTAAAAAGGATGACGAAGACCGTCCTGCCGAGAGCGAAGCACGTGCGATTGATATTAAAGTCAAGGCCGCTGAAGATGCTGAAGCGGCTGCAAACGCCGGCAATCTAGACCTTCTTAAGCAAATGCAAGATGAGAAATGGAAAACATACGGCTGGGTTGATGCCGAGGTATGTTCTCTATTTGCTGGACCTTGTTGATTCTTGTTCCCCCCACTAACCGTTACTGATCCCAGGCTGAGGATTCTTGGTACACATATGAGAGCTTTATGATTCACAAGGATACCGAACATCTCCCATCCCTAGAGTCAAACATTGAGTCTGAAGACTACCTCGATAAAATGAGCGCCCCTAGGATTGATCCTGCCCGCCCCGACATGACCGGTTGGGCCATGAAGGAAAATCGCCGGAGGCAAAGAGACGGCCAAACAGGTAATGGGGCCGAATAGCGAGGGGTTATACTGTATAATAATCCGAACAATCAATTTCTAGCGATATCTTATTATCATCTTCCCGGGCATTCTATTAAAGACAAAACCACGTGAATGTAGAAAGGAACATGCGAAGCTCTTTGCCCAGGCCTTGCCACTCGTACTTGTCCGCCAATCACTGATAAGAGAATGGATATGGGTCACGTGCCATGCTCGGTTTTTCTGCCATCTCCGTTTCATCGCGACAGGTCCGATAAATCTCCCTCTCCCGTTGCCTTCGTGTTTTTTTTTTTCCCCTCTCCCCCTTTCCCTCTTTGTTTTTCGGGTTCGGTTGAGGGTTGCAGGACAGCGTGTCAACGCGATCGTCATCCGTCTTCTCTAGCGGAACAATCGCATTGGTCTTGCTCGACATCCATCATTGCGGTGTTCTGTTTTTCTGGCTATCATCGTTGAAAGTCCGCATCTATCTTATAATTTACCCTTAATATCTTTTCCTTCTGGTATCATTATATTCCCATTCGCTTTCAACCTCCAATCCTCGATCTCCAACCCTCAAAAACGCCGATTTCATGCACCATGTTATCTCGCGTGGCTTGTCAAAAAAATGCTTTCCTTCACCTGCGGAGGGCTCAAGCCTCCCGATCATCCTTTCATCTGCCGATAACACGTTTTCAGTCACATTCGAGTAATCGGAACTCGCTTTTGAATATGTCATACAATTCGATTCACGATCGCCAACGCAACCCGTCGCCGCGATCCGAACGTCATCTTGCTACAGCCGCCGACCATTCTAGCATCGACGGGCATTCACCCGAGAATTACGACCACTTCATGCACATGCCTTTTGAGAGCTTCGATGCATCATCCCTGATTATACTCGACTCGGCGCCACAATCGCAATCAAAGGTTTTCCGCAGGAGGCATGGTGTCGGCGGTGATGAGATAGAGATGAAGGCCAATCTAGAGCTCTCATTGAAGGTTGGGGAGTTCGAGCGAGCCTCTAAGTTGATTAGTCGGCTTGGCCATTATCACCCACCTGGCTCAGATGAGTATCTCCTTATTCATAACCGTTTCATGAAAAAGATGGTGGCGCACATGATCCTCAACCGACAGCATGAGATGATTCTGCCGTTGCAGAAATGGTTTGAAGTTGATATGCCTGCCGGTGGCGTGACACCGGATGCAAGCAGTTTCGCGATTATGATTCGAATGGCGCTGCGTATGCTTCATGGATCGAAGCGCGACAGAACTGTTCGTCGATACTGGGAACTTGCTCAAAATGCGGGTTTGGAGGAAGAGCTTGTCGGCATGGAGGTTCTTGAGGACTCTGATGTTGGTGAGCTGGCTAAGGTGAGCTTATGCTTCTAGTCTGTACCCCGGAGTCCTGCTAATGTTCCCAATCTAGATTTGCTCCTCCGACATGCTGGACTTGGTCTCGAAATACATGAGTCTCTCCGAAACTACTGAAGCGCCTTCCGCCATCGTCGACGATACCCCCCAGGTAGAGCCTGCCGAGCAAAAGGGATTGGGACTGAAGTCTCTGAAACAGTCCCTGTCCCTCTTCTCCGGCAATATTGCTGTACGTTTGCCTGAAAACTTCACAGGCACTGAAGAGGAAGGAAAGCAATTGATTTCAGAATTGAGGCAAAAACGACTTGAAACCGATAGTCTCGATTCGGCCCTCTGGCGTTGGCGCGAAGATAATGCCGAGAGACAAAAATCCGGGCTCAACGTGGCATCCGACGAGAAAAAACTCAATAAGATCATGAGCCAGTGGCACACAGACCTTGTGACAAGAATCAAGAGAGAGTTGGAGCTCGTTAAAGAGACACTTGCGGGCCGTATCATCAGTATTGAGCAAAAAGAGCGCTGTGAGTATGGTGTGTTTTTGCAAGCCCTCGATCCCGACCGGTTAGCTGCACTCACTCTCTTGTCTGTGATG
The DNA here is from genome assembly GCA_002916455.1 of Penicillium sp. CF05. Lineage (NCBI taxonomy): Eukaryota > Fungi > Ascomycota > Eurotiomycetes > Eurotiales > Aspergillaceae > Penicillium > Penicillium sp. CF05. Next base: position 3,248 of record PKQL01000033.1, read on the forward strand.
TCTTGTTTCAGTCGCCAGGGGATGGACAAGGGACTCAAAGTTTCTGCCATCGCTTCAATGGTTGGAAAAGAGTTGCAAGATGAAATCATTGCCGACACCTATCTGAAAAAGAACAAATCTATGGATCCCAATCGTCTCAAGGCACTGAAGGAGACTCTCGCAAATCGTAAAGACAAGCAAGGCCGACTTCGATGGCGATCGCTCGTTGATAAGATGAACGCAGAAGATGAATCTATAATCTGGGGCTCTCGCTCACAGGTCAAAGTTGGTGCTGTTTTGATGAGCATGTTAGTCGAAGTTGCCAAAGCCCCTGTTTGGACCGAGGATCCTGTCACCAAAAAAAGGACTCTCAATATGCAACCAGCCTTCGACCATTCTTATCAGATTAACTTCGGGAAACGATCTGGTCATATCCACATGCATACCAAAATTGTGAACATTGTTGCCAAAGAGCCACCCGCTGAGCTATTGGCCCGCCACCTCCCCATGATTTGCAAACCTAAACCATGGACAGGGCCAAGATCTGGCGGGTATAAGATATACGAATCCAGCCTAGTGCGCAGTACTCCCGGTGAACTACTACAACCAGCCTACCTCAAAGCTGTCCTGAAAGATGATGGACTGAAAGAGATCCGAGCCGGCCTCGATGTTCTGGGTGGTACTGGGTGGAGGATCAATCAACAAGTTTTTGAAGTGATGCTCGAGGCTTGGAATGATGGGAAAGCTGTGGGGAAACTTGCCCCCTTGAATCCAGACCTGCAGGCGCCAGAAAAACCAAGTCCAGACGCCGACTACGCAACCCAAAAGGAGTGGAACCGAAAGGTTCGTGAAACCGAAAATCTTCGCTCTGGATTTCATTCTGTTCGATGCTTCCAGAACTTTCAGCTTGAGGTAGCGCGAGCCTTCCGGCAAGAGACCTTCTATCTGCCCCATAACATGGATTTCCGCGGGAGAGCTTACCCACTCCCTCCTTACCTGAATCAGATGGGAGCTGACAATTCAAGAGGGTTGCTCCTTTTCGATAAGGGCAAGCCACTTGGGCCATCTGGCATGCGCTGGTTGAAAATTCAGATTGCAAACTTGTTTGGATTTGATAAAGCGAGCATGTCTGAACGGGAGCAGTTCACAATGGACCATTTGGATGATGTTCTTGACTCCGCCAACACAGGACTCCGTGGACGACGATGGTGGCTGCAGGCTGAGGATCCATGGCAACTTTTGGCAGCGTGTTGCGAACTCCGCAACGCCTTGCAGCTCTCTGAGCCCACGGAATACGTTTCCCATCTTCCAATTCACCAAGATGGCTCTTGCAATGGACTTCAACATTATGCGGCTCTGGGTGGTGACCGTGTCGGCGCCCAGCAAGTCAATCTTGAACCCTCTGATCGCCCTTCGGACGTCTATACCGGTGTGTGCGAATTTGTCAAGGAGGCAATTGCACAGGACGCAGCCAATGGCAACGATTTGGCTAAGCTTCTCGATGGTAGAGTCAACAGAAAGATTGTGAAGCAGACGGTCATGACTAATGTCTACGGCGTGACCTTTTTGGGGGCGACGAGACAGGTGAAAAGGCAGCTTATCGACTATCTCCCTGATCTCAGCGCTCCGGATAGGAACAGCGCGGCTTTCTACATTGCAACAAAGATTTTTGGCGCTCTCGGATCCATGTTCAACGGGGCCCATGAGATCCAGTATTGGCTTGGCGATTGTGCCCAGCGCATTACACAGTCTGTGACACCGGAGCAAATTGAGGAGCTCACGCAAGCAGCATTAGTACCGAGGGATGAACGCGACGAGGATTATTCGACATTCACTGATCCAGAGAAATCCTTCAGGTCGACTGTGATTTGGACGACCCCACTGGGTCTCCCAGTGGTCCAGCCATATCGCACTCGCAAGTCGCGACGTGTTCAGACTAGTTTACAAGACATCAGTCTCGTTGACCCCGGCTCTGATGATGTTGTGTCAAAGCGCAAGCAGCTTCAGGCCTTCCCGCCAAACTTCATCCACTCTCTTGATGCCACACACATGATCATGTCCGCCAATGCATGCCATGAAGCGGGTCTGACCTTTTCCGCTGTCCATGATTCATTCTGGACTCATGCTGCCGATATCGATCAGATGAACCTCATCCTTCGAGATGCTTTCGTTCGTATGCATTCTGATGATGTTGTCGGGCGCCTCGGCGCTGAATTCAAAGTGCGATATGGCAAGAATATGTTCCTAGCTAGGGTCTCCCGCTCCAGTCCCTTGGGTCGGGCGATCTTCACACACCGAACCAACACTAGGATTACCAAACTCCAAGAGTTGATCAACGAACACCGACGGCAAACTCTACTCAACTCGGAGGATCCGGAAGATCAGGCCGAGGGTCGTGCTATGGTGACACCCTACAGAATCTTTGAAGAGCTTGGGGGTACGGACCATGACCTGACTACCTACAAGAAATTGGGTACGAAACCAATCGGGCACATCCCAGAAGTTGTTCCGGATCCGCAACGGGTACCGATAGGATGTTCAATTGATACCACCGATCCGGCCATTGAGAGCCTGGTCGGCGACCTCGAGATGTTTGAGGCGAATCAGACCTCCAATCAACCCTCTCATGGCGAGACGTCCAAAGTAGATGATGATGTCCATGGTGACCTCTCCGGTCAGGCTGATCAGATCGATCAGACCGAGCAGAATGAGCAGTCCCAGAGCTCTGCGCAGCCAAATAATCGGTCTGTGCCCTACCTAACGACGTGGTTATGGATGCCTATGAAGTTCCGCCCCGTCCCTAAAAAGGGCGACTGGGACCTGACCCGAATTCGTGAGAGTGAATACTTCTTCTCATGATGCTCTCATCTCTGGGAATTACCGCATTCCGCTGGCGTTTATGCATTCACATTTTTGTTTACCCATGTCCGGAGTGCTGTGAAGGAGTGATACTTGGATTCGTTTAGCTGACTTTTAATTTCCTGTATATTTTCTACCCGATTTATTTTCTGGGCTTCATTTGCATCTGTACATTACGCATGGAGGAGAAAACAGTATATACTACCTGTATGAATATGATATCGAACTTGCATAAAATCCCATGGTCACCGTCTCTACTTTTGGCTTATCACTACTTTCAGAGTAAACCTGCATATGTTGGTATACCTACTCCGTACTCCGTGTCTACATACCTACGTAGGGTATTTATTATCTAGTGACCAATCCCAAGTTTAAGCCAAATACCCGGAGAACTCCCAATGCGAATTTAGGCAAAATGTAAAAGCCAAAATCGCAGCACCGATCTAGCCGCTTCGGAACGTCTGCAGCCCCCTATAGAACAAATGTACAGTGTACAATTGCCGACCTCCCGAAGCCATTGGTCAAGTTCACACATCATTTAACACCCCGTATACCCTGGACCCTGGACCCTGGACCCTGTAGACCCGGCACTTGCGAATGATCCCGCCTGCACAAGTATTATATCCGGAGCCCCTGTACGGAGTATGTACACCGTACCTTAATGTGCTTTGTCCTCGCCAAGACCGGGGTATGTGACCGTGGCCAGATGAGGGGTTCAGGTCCGAAATCTTATGTAGTCTCGCCACGTATTTATGTATGCTGATTCGGATCCCTGGGTTGGAGTACGGAGCAGCGGTGTTGAACCATGTTGTAGAACGTTGATCGTGGTGGAATGTGGGGAATGCGGATATAAGCGAAGGGAGAAAAGGGAGTCTGCAGATTTAGTTCAGCTTTGAAACAGAAGGCGTCTTGTGGAGTAGAAACAGGTTAAACGTCTGGATATAGGGAGAAGAGCGAGAATGCTACTCCGTACTCTCCATGCCCCCATATACCCCAGTAACACCACATTTCCATTTCACCGAACCACGTGCCGTTGCCCCCCGCCTTTACACAATTTCCCCAGATCTTCTATTCTGATCTTCTAATCTTCTAATCTTCTAATCTTCTAATCTTCCGATCTTCTGATCTTCGTATTTCTGATCTTCATTTAATCCTTTGATATATTGCGATTCGGACTTGGATTCCTAACCTGTGTGAAAACCAAGCTTTGGGCTGTGCTGAGTGGATAAAATAAGCCCCGAAGTCGCCCCGTTCTCGCTGCATCTTTCTGCAATGCCGTTGTGACTCCTCGCTCACCCTATATCCTACATTCGACTCGATTTTTATTTAATTTTTGGACTCTGGTAGACTATAGAGAGACTAGATCCCTTGGTCTGTCCCTCTATGTCGCCATAATCCTGTTTCCGCCTCCTCGGAGAAGCATGTCGATGACCTCCCTCTCCTCTTCCAATTCTTACTCTCCCTTTCCGTCTCAAGCCGGACGAATGACACAATCTCAAACCCCCGGGCTGGACACGCTTGCCGAGGGGTCACAGTATGCGTTGGAACAGCTCCAGTTAGCACGTGAAGCCGATGCTGCCGACATCCCGACCGACCCCAGTAACTCTCTCGACTCCAAGGCATCGCAACATTCCCAACATCTTCTTTATAAAGAACGAAAGGGTTCGAATTCAGGTCTCAAGGATCCCGAATTGCGCAATTCCCTTGCCGAGGCGCGCTCCGCTATTCGCAAAAACTCATCCGCAACCCCAGCCCGTCGGAGAATTAGCCGGGCCTGCGACCAATGTAACCAATTGCGAACCAAGTGTGATGGACATAACCCCTGTGCGCATTGTGTTGGTACGACTTTTTCTTCCCTAAGGGGCCCTTTCCATTTGCGCATTGGTTGAGCTAACGGTTCCTAGAGTTCGGACTCAGCTGTGAGTACGCCCGCGAGCGCAAGAAGCGTGGGAAAGCATCGAAAAAGGATATAGCCGCCACTGGAATTACCGACAGTGATATGGGTGGCAGCGAAAACACAGCGCATGCCAAAGGACATCCCTCAAACGGACAATCTTTGCGCGAATCGAACGAACATTACGATCGCGCCTTTGACGCCGCGCGGACTCTAACCGAACGCGCACAATGTCGGTCGCATAATGCAGAGGTGGCCAGCTTATCTGCCATGCGGCAAAATCAGGCGCCCGTACAAGCACCTTCTCAGCAGCAGATGAGTTCCAGCATCGCGGGCATCTCATTCAATAATTACGCAACGCTCCAAGAACCCCACCGACCCTCGATGTCCGTGCCAGATATGCGCTCTATACAAATGATGCAAAACTCGAATGGGAATCCTCGGTCGCCGAGCTCAATGCTTCATCCTCAAGGGTTCGGTTCAGGGTATAATGATGGCGCATACCCTTTGATGAATGCGCAAGACCCGAATCCGAGCTCCATGAACCACTTTCGTATTGGAAACTCGACCGAGAATCCATCGACTTCTTTTATGGGATTCTCTCCTCCAGCGCAGTCACCTAACTGGTTACCACTCCCTTCCCCATCACCCGCAAACTTCCCTTCCTTCAGCATGCCCCCTTTCTCGAGCTCATTAAGATACCCGGTCTTGCAACCAGTTCTTTCGCACATTATATCTATAATACCTCAATCTCTCGCCTGCGATCTTCTTGACGTCTATTTCACCAGCTCATCGTCGTCGCATCTTTCTCCGTCATCACCCTATGTGGTTGGCTATGTCTTCCGCAAGCAATCTTTCCTGCACCCCACAAAGCCGCGAGCGTGCACCCCTGGCCTTCTCGCCAGCATGCTTTGGGTCGGAGCTCAAACAAGCGAGGCTGCATTTTTGACATCACCCCCCTCAGCTCGAGGCCGAGTCTGCCAGAAGCTTCTGGAGTTGACGATTGGCTTACTCCGGCCCCTTATCCATGGTCCTGCCACTGGAGAAGCATCTCCCAACTATCCCGCTAATATGGTAAATAACGGAGTGGCTCTTGGTGGCTTTGGGGTCTCAATGGATCAATTGGGTGCTCAGAGTAGTGCCACTGGGGCGGTGGATGACGTCGCTACGTATGTTCACTTAGCGACTGTCGTCTCTGCCAGCGAATATAAGGCTGCAAGTATGCGATGGTGGACAGCTGCCTGGTCTCTCGCGCGGGAGCTGAAGCTAGGCCGCGAATTACCCCCTAATGCGACGACCCGTCAAGACGGCGAAATGGAGGGCGAAGGGGACATTGATGTGAATGGCAACAAGAGGCAACCGTCCTCTTTACTGGGCCATGGCCCAGGGAACTCTGCGATCAATCTCACAGAGGAAGAACGTGAGGAGCGCCGCCGGATTTGGTGGCTGTTATATGCGACAGATCGCCATCTGGCCCTTTGTTACAACCGACCGTTGACGTTACTGGATAAAGAGTGCGAGGGATTGTTACAGCCCATGAACGACGATATCTGGCAGGCGGGCGATTTTTCATCTGTCAACTACCGTCGTGCCGGCCCATCTTCCGAATGCACTGGCCATAGCATGTTTGGATATTTCTTACCCCTGATGTCTATACTAGGTGAGATTGTGGACCTACAACATGCCCGCAATCACCCGCGCTTCGGTCTCCATTTCCGAAACAGCGGTGAGTGGGAAAGTCAGGCCATGGAAATCCGCCGGCAGCTCGATGTCTACGCCCAGAGCCTGAAAGAATTCGAGGCTCGATATACCAGCTCTATCGCCCTTGGAACCGGCGAGGCTGACACGGCCATGGAAGGTTCCAACATCAACCACGTGAGTCCGTCTGGTCGGTCTAGTAGCACGGTAGGATCTCATGTGAGCGAGTCCATCGTGCACACGAGGATGGTGGTTGCCTATGGCACCCATATCATGCATGTACTCCACGTTCTGTTGGCTGGGAAGTGGGACCCGATCAACTTGCTCGACGATAACGATCTCTGGATTTCTTCTGAGTCGTTTATCACTGCTATGGGCCATGCAGTCAGCTCCGCTGAGGCGGCCTCGGATATTTTGGAATACGACCCTGATCTAAGCTTCATGCCCTTCTTCTTTGGCATATATCTTTTGCAAGGTAGCTTCTTGCTACTCTTGACTGCGGATAAATTGCAAGGCGATGCCAGCCCTAGTGTTGTTCGGGCCTGTGAAACCATCGTGCGAGCGCATGAGGCTTGCGTCGTGACTTTGAACACTGAATATCAGGTAAGACTTACCCGTGACCAAGCCTTGGAATTTTACAGAAGCTGATATCCTATAGCGAACGTTCCGAAAAGTGATGCGCTCGGCGCTGGCTCAAGTCCGCGGCCGTGTACCGGAAGACTTCGGCGAGCAGCAGTCACGCAGGCGCGAGGTGCTCGGCCTTTATCGCTGGAGCGGCGATGGAAGCGGCCTCGCACTTTAGCAGGACTGCCGAGTATATATTGAGCCTCGTGCGGCTGCCAATCATCGCCTTGCTTTTGGACATATTACCATCTCCTTTGTTTTTGTTTTTGTTTTCGTTTTTGATTCGATTTGCGCCCTGTATACTATACTTCCTGGATTTTGGACATACCCCGAGGAGCGAAAGGCGCACAATCTCTTGGTGTCTATATATTGACTCGGCACATACCATACGTATTTAAATGTTGATTTTATTTGATTTTGGTATATCCTTCAGATAGAACGTACTCCTTTTCTTTTCTATATTCCCTAAAGAACCTATTCCCATATTAAGACCTCAGGAACAGTTCATACATCTCCAACAGACCAATTGATCAATGCCACATACAAACCTGTAACTTCTATTTGGTACATTCTGGTTTTTGCTGTTCTTCAGTTGTATAAAAGTGGAATTCATATCATGTGATGATGCTTATTTCGGACTCCACCCAAGCTCCGATCCTCTTCAGCTACACCTCTTCAACCTCAACCATCTATCCCAACAAGACGGTACTCGAGATCACAAGACAGGCAGAATGAAGCCCTATATAGGCATACCCCTCGTTGTTGGACTTGTCTATCGAGCTTGGTCGCGCAAGTCCCTTACCCCGCTCGGCCTGGTTGTTGCGGGATGTTCAGCCTCCGCGCACGCCCTCCATCCATGGTCGGCACCAGTCGCACTCCTTGCGGTATTCTATTTTGGCGGTACTAAGGTCACAAAAGTATGGAGCTACCCATATGTGGAGTGAAGCTGCAAACCATCTACTCTTCAACCTACATCTCTGTTATGGGCGCAGCTTACAAGATCGCGATCACAGGTAAAACATGAGATCAAGTCGCGTTTGACACTCTCTGCAACCGGTGCAGAAGGCGGCGAAGGCTCCCGAAATCATATCCAAGTCCTGGCGAACTCCGTTGTCGCTACCATATTATCGATCGCCCATGCAATTGTCCTGACGAAAACAACAAACACCGAATCGTGTTTCTCGCTTGGTCAGAATGCAGCTGATATCTTGATGGTTGGGATCGTAGCGTATGTCACTCAAGTTCACATTCCATACATTAACTATCTGTTCTAGAGCATATAACTAATAGGCTCCTCTTCGCAGAAACTACGCCGCTGTCGCTGCAGACACCTTCTCCTCCGAGCTCGGCATTCTCTCGAAATGTAAACCCCGCCTGATCACCTCGTTGGATCTTCGTGAAGTCCCTCCCGGTACAAATGGTGGTGTTACCGCGACTGGTCTTGGGGCTGGTCTTCTGGGGTCATTCATTGTTTCCGCGACATCTGCTGCGGTTCTTCCGTTCTGCGCCAGTGCCGGATTGAAGGATCGGTTTCTGTGGACCATAGCCATGACTATCTGGGGTGCATTAGGTAGTGTTCTTGACAGTGTTCTTGGTGGGCTTTTGCAGGCCAGTGTTGTCGACAAAAGAACAGGGAAGGTTGTAGAGGGGAGCGGTGGTAGGAAGGTGAGTTCACGATTACATGTCCTTGGCCAGTGTGCACAAAAATCTAACCCAGTTTTCTAGGTTCTCATTCACCCTTCCACAGGAAAGCCGGTTGTTTCTGCTGATAGCACTGCTAGAACAACCGGTAGCATACATAACGCTGCAATCCATGGCACCCGGGTGACGAACGTCGCTGAGGAAAGTCAAGAGAGTCGTCGTCTTGAAACTGGTCATGACTGGTTAGACAATAATGGCGTCAATCTCCTCATGGCTGCGACTATGAGTGTCGGGGCTATGGGTATTGCACAGTGGTTCTGGGAGTTGGATGTGTTCGAGTTGCTGGTGTAGATTTTACAGATATTTTTCAGACTTCGAACTAATCCAGGTCTCGAACATGCTTGATCTGGCTGTCTATTTTTCAGGTTGGTTAAGGTAACAATTATGATGAATACATGTCCTTATCTCTGGTCTTTTGAGCGTGTCTGCTCCAGGTGTTTTATAGAAGGCCTGGTCTATCTTTTTGTTTGTCGCAGCTTCCAACCCATCACCTTCCCACCTTTCTTCTTCGATAAATTCAGAGTTTGTTTTTTTCTTTTTTCTTTTTTTTTTCCTCTTCCAATTCTCTCTTCTTCTTTCGGTATTCCCTTCGCATCTCTACAACACCGGCCTACTCCGGTAAAGCCAACGCAATTATTTCATCACGTGTCTCCGTTGGCCCTAGTTCGTGAGTCCCTTCTGCGTATCACACCTGTCGAGTGTCGCCTGGGCTCCGACTCGGGAACTGACAAATAGCAACTTTAGCATAATTCGGATGAACAGAGCACGTCAGTCAAGATGGCATCTGAAGAAGAACGCGAAATGCACGTGCGAGTCGTGAAGCCAAGTGTCTCCTTCCTACCCGAGACTGAAACATCCAAGCCTGTAACATACGACCTCCATCACAGTGACTTGCTTCCTGTGTATGACTATGTCTCCCGGGAATATCTAATGAGCGGCGTTGCCGTTGCCAATTCATACTGCACGCGTCTTCTTCTTCGTTGCCGTGCTGATCCTGATAAATTTTCCGGTCTTGTCGTCGCGGAACCATCTCACCTATGGGGTGGAACAACCATCTGGCGTCTCATTAGTCGGTGGCTGATGCGTAACGGTGAGTTGTCATTCATTCTAGTTTGTCCTATTGTCTGGGCTAACGGTCGAAAGGACATGCCTGGCTGGAAATTGATTCGCAGGCTCCCGCCGCAATCGACCAGATCAAACACGTTGATCCCGAACGCTACAAAGATATGCACTTTATCCCCTGTCGGACCTTGGAGGAGTTTTCCAGCAACATCCCCTCCTTTGCTAATGCAGAAGAGCTGTGGGATAATTACCGGATCTTCAAGGAAAGATGGTGGGCTGCAACTCTGCAGTCTCCGGAGATACTTGTTGCTGCATCACATGCTTTGAGGTCGGGACATCTGGGTATGAAGGCTGACCGCGTTGTACTGGCTGGTCTTTCCCAGACTGCAGACTTGATAAGAAAGTTCATCGTCGAATCTCGTCATCTCCGACTTCCTGACGGATACGCCCCTTTTCAGGGATTCATGCCATGCCAATGCGATGCTGGCAACCCACTTCCAGACTTGCGCGATGCAAAGATCATTGAGATTCTAGGTGAATTCGAGCTCATTTACATCAAGGCCCTCTACGGCGGAAGTGAAGCGCCTCCCCATCGCCGACCTGATAGCCCGTCATTCCGGCTCTACGAAGTTGCCGGCATGTCTCATCGCGAGACTCGATACCTCTCCATGGCCGATAAGAAGCGTTTGTCGGTTGTTGACCTGGAAGGTGCCCAATGGACCACTTTCGCCAATTCTTTCGTTTATCACGCTCTCTTCGATGCTATGAACAACTGGATTACGACCGGTGTTGCTCCTCCACGAGGTACCACAATTGAGATCGACAAGTTCGGGGACATTGAGCGAGATGAGTACGGAAATGCGCTCGCTGGGGTTAGAACTGTTCATACAGACGTGCCTACTGCCAAAATCATTGATGTTACCCCCCAGCCACACCCGCATTGGCACACTGGTAAGTTCCTCATGTCCGCGAGAGTTTCTTTTAATTGTTTTAACCTGGTTATGGTTGAAAGGCACCGAAGTCCCTTTCAAAGATGTCAATCTGTGGGCTCTCTACAAAACGGTAGAGAACTATCGACGTCAGGCGGGAGAAGCCATCGATCGGCAGATTGAAGCTGGATTTTTATTGCCGGAAGACGCTGAGATCCTGCGTCGCGACACCATTGAGCAAGTCTCTTTTTGAAATTGCCAGGCTACGGTATGGCTTGTTTCTCGTCATGGATATGGGTATTACCTGTCCCTTGGAGGCCTGAAGTTTATTAGGGACAGACAGCTGTGGTGACGTGCAGTCCTTATGTACCTCGGGATGCCCTTGGTTATGTTGGATTAGATTTGAGATCAGCTCTGCTCTTCTGCGATTCCAATGTCTATCGAAAGTCTACTTTCATGTCAATGTACTTCAGTTCTGCGATTTGCCAATAATGATCACATGAAAACATTCCTCGCCCATGCTTTGGTTGTATCATCTGTAAAAGCATACATGTAATCTACCTATACCTCGTAAAGGATAATGTCTGCGGCGCGTTTCCTATCTTTATAAGGAACGCTCAGGTTCGGGTCACGCCTAATACCTAATCTCCGATCTAGAAAACACCCTAAGTTCTGGGTAGAACAAGTTTCAGCATGAAATAGGGACGCTAATACATATGCAATGACTGCCAATGACTGCGCTGTACCAGCCTTCAGCCTGCATTAACAGACAAAATATCCGATGATAATAATTGGCACCAAATCCTCTGCAAAGTTACAAAAATAGACCCTCCAACCCATAGTGAAACGGTCTATAGTACCCCGTTAGCAGAGATGATCCCTAAATTCCCCACTGGAAGGCATACGTACCCAAACAGAAAGTATACACTAAGGTTGCCCATGCCCAATCCCTTGCTCCATCGCCCCCGGTGTTTTTGCATATGCCGGGGCTGGTTGCTGGACCGGATTGTACGGCACCCATTGCTGTACAGGGGGAGGCTGGAACGACCCCTCCAGTTCCTTTTCCTTGTTTTTGCGATCACGACGCATTTTAACGAGAAGGACAATAACAACAGTGATGACAATGAGGGCAATAATTGGGATGAGGATCGCTTTGAGCAAGAGTTTCAAAAGACCCATGATGAGAAGGACTGGTGTATAGGAATAGGAAAAGACCAGTATCACATAGAAGGTGACTGCAATAAGAATATAATGTAGGAAGGCACCTGGAAAAGGATACACCTTGGGCGAATTGAAGGAACTTTTATACCCCGATCTGCTTAACGCCCTGGCTTTGTGTGACTAGGCCATGTCGTATTAACGGGAGTGGGTGCAACCTACATAAAGATAGGGCATGGCGCAGCGCTAAACGGCGATATTTGGTTGGTGACCAGTCTGTGAGTGTGCTAAATTTGATATAGAATCACAAGGACACTACTTTTCCTAATAGAGACAGACTTGGTTAGTCTACATTAGGTGCTGCAAGGTGATTGATCGTACATGACCGAAGCTTGGGCATTTTTTTCAAGGGCTGTCTTGTTATTTAGCTCTATATGACTCTATAGATGGATCTATTTGAGCTGGTGTGTATGCTGTGTGACTTGGAACGGCCACTGCCCAAGCAATAGTTATTCGACTGTAAATACTATGCAGAAGATAAAACAATCAGTAGCCGAAGACAAGATGATGATGAGAAAGAAAAACAGGGAATTAGAACGGAATTCTGCTGCCTGGTCCTTTCGCCTTGGCCGGTTAGCCGGTAATATATCTGAATAATGATTCTATCACTGACTTGCATATCTATGATCTATGTGTTTCTCAAGTTAGGGCTGTACACTGTCTAGAATAGTATCCTTTGGATGGAGATTGGAGCAGTTTGAGGTAGTTTACCTTGGAAATCTCCCTCAGTCTCTGTGAAAAACGACATCAAAGGGGTTTCAATTAAAATTGGTGCCTTGATCTCGTCACAGCGCCAAGTTTCAGCCCTACGAGGCGACTCCACCGTTGATGGCGATCCTTGTCTTCTTGTCTTCGGTCCTAAATATAGTCCTGCTTCTACATGTTGGAATGATTATTGAGCGCTCGCTAGAAACCTAAATTCCATATGTCCGAATTCAATGTATCTAATAATTGATTGTAACCAAGCATCCTAGACAAAGGGTGCATCGACCGCGTCTGGGTGCACGTAGAATGCAATTGCGATTATCAGATACCTAAGAGAAGTCATTAGTACCAAAAACAGCCAGAACACTCATATGATTACTCACGTTCCGACCAATAATAACCCTTCGTAGTAATTGGATCGACCTCCACGAATCAAGCAGTCCACGATTATGACTGATAGGAAGAAGACCACAGTTTCAAAGGGACTGTAGCGCAAGGACATGGGCTGCCCAATAATCCAGCCACACATGACCAGGAACGGACTCACAAATAATGCGATTTGCAGTGTGCTTCCCACAATCACACCAATCGCGAGGTCCATATTCCCCTTGGTCGAAGAATTGATGACAGTATTGAATTCTCCCGCGTTACCGACAATGGGAACCACAATCAAGCCAATAAAAGCCCGGCTCACATGCCACTTGTCTACAAAGCCATCGACGCTGTCCACCAGGCGATCAGAGCAGACAGTGACCCCGAGAGTTGCAAGGATCAAAATGATGCTTGCCGACCAGGGGCCCAGAACTCTCTCTTCTTCCTCTTCTGGTTCATCGTCGACAAATAGCTCGGAGTGACTCTTCAGTTGGAAGTAGAGGTAGACCAGGTAAAATGTGAGCAGGACCACCGAGGCGGCACGGGAAAGACTCAGGATGCTGGCTTCCACTTCTTGGGACTTGGATGGTATGGTTGAATAGAGCACGGATGGAATGATCAATGTTGCAGAGGAGACCACCATCAAGGATGACAGTATCCCACTAACATCCACGTTGCATTTCACCACATCTTTTGCGTAGCCGCCGCAGAACAATGAAACACCGAGGATCTAAATTTCGCGTAAGTAAACAAGACCACCTAGGGAGTGAGCCTGCACCAAGAAGAAAACCTACGAGAAGATTGCCCGACAGAATACTGCCCACCATACTAGACTGCACAATACTGATTTCCCCCTGCCGGACCGCAGTGATCCCCACCTGTGCAGTGATCAGCGTTAGTTTCCACCTTAGCAGAGGGTCAAACGTCCAGCCACTTACAATCATCTCAACTGCATTTCCAAATGTGGCATTGATCAGCCCTCCAACGGTTTGCCCGACACTTTTTGCCAATTCCTCTGTGGCGAACGAGAGCAACGCGGCTAGAGGAAGAATCGCCAGGAAATTGAACACGAAGCAAATCGAGTCATCCCATCCTAGACTCCCCGCAATCATTCCCAGAAACACAAACGGCAGTAAAATATTGGAGTAGCTGCATCCTAGGGTAATCTTAAGCACACGTATGACAGAGTTGCCTAGGAATAAAGTGCGCTTCGAGTCGGGGTAGTTTGTGTCACGCAACTCTGCAGATTCCTCCGCGTTGCTTTCGCGTTCAATCTCGTCTCTGATCAATTCATCTTGTTCATGGGCTGTCGCGTTTGCTTCGAGCGACCCGGTCATGGTTTCAGGGTCAATCCTGCTTGGCTTTCGCAGTCGGGGGTTAGCTGTGTTATTCATTGTTTGTCAAAAGAGTGAGGAAAGAAACGGAGAATCATCGGCGAGGATTAAAGGGATGATGTATTACTCCACTGTCACTCCCTAGGAATCTACGCATTAGTGTAACTGGTGGATTGCGTACGGAGTGGCCCCGGGGGAATTGTTCTGCTTAAGGAGCCGTGCAGATAAAATACATGTTTTTGCTAAATTACATTTTAAATTACAGGCGTGACGGTATGAATAGGTATTGAAACAGTACGGTCATACAGCCTCATTGACCTGGACTTTCTAAAAACGGGTGAAATCTCTCAGCTTCACCCTTTTCCTCTATAGATCATGTCGCCCGATCGAGGTTCACTGCTGTATTGCAATTCTATTATGGCACGGCTCCAGCACCACCTGGGTGTCTTGTCCCTCTTGGTGCCTCTCATTGGTATCACAGCTGGAGCCCTGAAGTGGAACAGTGCTGTTATCTTCGCTCTCAATATCGTCGCTGTGATTCCACTTGGATTATGGATTAACCGATCGGTCGATGCGCTGGCCGTAGGTCGCAGCCGAGTTATCAATGAAGTGCTGAAATCAACACTAGGAAACACGGTGGAATTAATGGTGATATCCAGCCTTGGAGGAACTTGATCTTTCATTCAAACATAGGCTGACCATTTACCCAGATTGGAATCAATGCGATCGCACAAAAACGACCTCACATCTCTCAGTCTGTGATACTTGGAAGCGTCCTAAGCAATTTACTACTGGTAAATCCCAGTATCAAATCCAACCACTGATGCTATGAACCTCCTCCTGATACAATCTATACCCTACAGGTCCTCGGCGGCACCATTTTCGTCTCAGGCTATGACCAAAAACGACTCCGATTTGATCGCACCCTCACAACAGTCCTCTCGTCTCTCATGATGGTCGTCTTCATCCTCCTCGCCCTGCCAACCATGATGGACGTCTTCCCATCCGACAAGGCCACTCCAGAAGACCAGATCCATTTAGTCCAACGTATAACAGCCATTGTTCTCGTTGTTCTGCTCCTCACCTTCCTCATCTTCCGCCTCGGCACTCATGCAGCCATGTTCGCCAGCACCCCGTTCAGCCAGCGAGACCAAGCCCGTAGCGGCCATCAGTCTCGCCAGAGCCAAATAATCGAGGCTCAAATCCCGCAGTCGTATATCGGCAAGGGTCCAGCAACTATAACCCTGGCAGCTGCGTCCGCTTCTGCGCTTGCGTGCACTTATTACACAGTCAGCAGTTTGAGCGGGGTTGCTTCCATTACGGGTATGAACCAATCTTTCCTTGCCGTAACACTTGTTCCTCTTGTCGGGAACTCGCTCAAGTACCGCTCCGTTATTGTCGGGTCCCGTCTTTACAGCCAGGTCGAGCTTGGGGTCAGGGCGGTTATTAACAATGTGTTGCGGGTTACGATGCTTATTGCTCCGCTGCTGGTTCTCGTCGGTTGGGCTTTTGATCAGCCGCTTATACTTAGATTTGATGGGTTTGAGGCTACGACACTTTTGCTTGGTGTTGTGGTTATGACTTATCTTATTTCTGACGGGCGGAGTAATTACTTCGAGGGGTTGATGTTGATTGGAACGTGAGTCGCTCGCACTGCTTTTTATTGGGGTTATTGCTCGTTAATACTGACTTTTGCTTTCTTTTAATAGATACATAATCATTGCGTTCTCATTCTTTGTTAGGCCTGAGGTGCCGATGAATGTGATTTACCTAGGTGTTTAGATTCATCCAGTCCTAGTATATCGCATTATTCGCTATTTGGAATATTCCCTAACGATGTATTGATCTGTCAAGCCCCTTGAGCTATCTAGCGTGTGTAAAATGCCACAACTAGACTAGAGTACCTATAATATGCATCAGTAAAAGTATCGTCAGAACCCAGTAAGGCGCCCGGGGAAGCTTACAGAGCAAGGAGCATGGCACCATGGATGTAAGCGTACTGTCCATCACGAAGTAGATGGTTAACCACCAGAATGGCGGAAAACATGGCAACAGTCTGGAACGAGTCAAAGAAAAGCGTCATCGGTTCAGCAATGCACCAGCCGATAATCACCAAGAATGGTATGACAAACAGACCAATCTGCAAGAGACTGTCGATGATAACCCGGATTGCTGAGTCCGTGTCTCCTGTTCGAGATGCCGCAATGACAGTAACCCCCTCGGTGCTATTACTAGCAATTGGAATGAAAACAATCGCGATAAATACCTCGGATACTCCGAGCGTTTGCGCCATGTCGTCAACGCTTTCAAGCAGAAGTTCTGTGCAAAAGACCGTTGCGGCCACGGCTGTTGTCAATCGGATAATTGACGAAGCTAAGCTGGCTCCGCTGTCTGCGGATGATGAACCTCCGTTATTTTCGTCATCATCATCACCAGCTTCGCTCTCATTTGACAAGAAGAGGTGTTTGTGAGTCCCGAGATAGAAGTAGAGGTAACCTCCGTAGAGCGCGAGGAGCACTAATGACGTCCCTCGTGAGAAGGATAGCACTCTGTCATCGATCTCGGATACTGGGAAAGTCGAGTAGAGAGCCGTTGGAAGAAGCATCGTCACGGCTGTAATCATCATCAGGGAGGACAAGGTCTTTGCGAGAGCGCTGTTAAACTCTAGAACCTCCTTGTTGTACGAAGCTGTGACGAGGCAGCAGCCGAAGATCTAGATGTGACTGTCAGTCGGATGATATCGCCACCAGTGGAACTTTCATAGTGTGGGAGCTTACAAGCAGAATGTCCGAGAGAATACTTCCGACCATGACAGACTGCGCAAATGCGATCTCGCCATGAACCAGAGCGAGCACGCCCGCCTAGACTGAGTGAGCATTCTTGTCCCATATTTGGGGCAATAATTGTGACTCACCGTGAGCTCTACGGTATTTCCGAATGTGGCACTGAGTAATGCACCTTGCAGCTCTCCGAGATGTTCAGCGAGTTCATCGGATGAAATAGATATTGACTCGGACAAGAAGATAATGGCGGCGATATTCACCACGAGAACTATGGTCGGGTTCCAATGAAATATCTTTGCAAGCCCGGCCAGAGGTAGCAGCACCATCACTGGCCATCCATGATTGATATTCAGTTTATTCAGTCCTGTTTGCGATGGCATCTTGAACAACCTCTGGATGCGAGTCCAAGGGTCTATATCGTCGTCATGAATTTCCTGTTGACGCCGATGACTGGACTCTGGTCCACAGGGCTTTGGCTGCGTGTCTCGGCGAGACAGCATGGTGAATCTGGACAAACTTTCTCAAGGTTGGAGCGTTGAAGCTTAAGTGAGATGCGACCCAACCTTGGAAGGACCGGGGAAACGGGGACCACGGTTGTGTTTCAAGTGTTACCACGGTACAGATACCGATACTAGTAACTTTCAGCCCTAATTAAAGTTACAGCCCTATTACTAGCGCCAAACAGAATATGTGTCATCTCCACTGAGGGGGGATAGGGCTGAGCCGGCATTTAGCCGTTTTATACTTGCAAGATGTGTATAAATACAGTATCCAGATTTCCAGGCAACAGCATTTCTCATATTGGTCTCAGCCTTACGGGATATTTTGCAAAGTTGAGCTATAAATATGACATGATACTAATATGTGGCATGACGATCATATTAATTTACATATTGAATTATTACTCGGGGAACACAAGTCTCCGTTGACCCCTCTCTGCTCTGTATTGTCATTAATCGGTGTATTAATTGGTGCATTCGCGTCCCCCCCCCCACACCCACCTTGGCAATGCGTTCGCGGCTCACAATTATTATCTTCCTCTGAAAGAGTCACATACCGGTCGCGCAGTCTCTTCATCACATCATCACAATCAACTCATATATTGACAGCCCAGAAGATTATCGATACGGGGTAAGTGATTAAGAACACGCCTATCAGATCATCCACACAAACAAACAACAACCTACCCCGGGGTTCAATGATCCTTGCTGCCCTGCCTGTGATCTATGGACAAACACCCTCCCTCCCTCAAGTCGCTCCAGAGGGAGGTCAGTGAACTCACAGCCATATATCATGGCCGAGGCTGGACGACTGAAGCCACAGACCTGGAGTCGGCTATGACGACAGCGGGGAATCGGATACTCGGCACAGATGCGGGTTCTGACGCAGTGACGATAATGCTCGGAGAGCTAGCCGCATGTGTGAAGACATGGCTGCAGGCCAAATCATGGATTGTTGCCGAGGATCTAGGCACTCTGGTGCTGAACGCCTGCGAGAACCTAAAGGGAGAGCAAGATTTAATGACTATGACAGCGATGCACAATCTCGCTTCGGCGTATTGGGGCCGAGGGCAGTTGGATCAGGCTGCTGCTCTCGCTTCCCGGGTGACGAAGCTGAGACAGAAGATCCTCGGTGAAGAACATCCGCAGACATTGACTTCGATGACGAATTTAGCGTCCACATATCGGAGTCAGGGGCTTTGGGGTAATGCTCAGAAACTCGATTCGAGGATTTTTGAGATGAAGAAGAAGACTATCGGTCCCAGCCATCCATCCACCTTGGGCTCTATGTCTAATTTGGCTATATCGTATGCCCATCTCGGTCGGTATGAAGAGGCCGAGTCAATTGCACGCCAACTGGTCGATCTCGGGGAAAGGGAATTACCTCCAACCGATGCTTCGCTGTTAAACTGGAAACTCACTCTGGCATCGACCTATCGAGACCAGGGGAGGCTAGACTCTGCTGCAAAACTAGAACACGAGGTTGTCGCTGTTAGTCGGGAAATACTTGGGACGAATAATCCCTTCACCTTGACTTGTATGGCCAACCTTGCCTCCACATACCGCGAACAAGGCCGATGGTCGGATGCTGAGCGCCTTGAAAAAGAAGTCGTGGCTATCAGCGAGACCGTGCTCGGCGAAACACACCCCCAAACGCTGATGTCCATCAGCAACCTTGCTTCAACTTATCGCAATCAAGGTCGGCTCGAAGAAGCCAAAGATCTTGGGGGGAAAGCAACTTCTGTGATGAAAGAGGTCCTCGGGGAACGACATCCACACACACTGGTCGCTATGGCAGATCTTGCAGTGACTTACCAAATGATGAGGCAATCACCAGATGCCGAGATCTTAGCCGTCCGGTCTCTACGTTTGATGGAAGAGACCATAGGTAAAGACCACCCACACACACTCAGCGCGATGGCCAATCTGAGCTTTATATATCAGTCGCAAAGCAAGTGGGACGTCGCCGGTGGAATGGCCGAAATGGTGTATACTCGCAGAGAAAAGGCAATCGGAATGGACCACCCAGATACCGTGGCGGCGCTGGACGATCTGAGGAGAGTAGCGTGGGTAGAGGCGGCGGATCAGAATTCACAGCGTACGTTGAATTAGACTCTCTTGAAATGTGGAGAGGCGTTGTTGAATACCCCCAACATCTTTAGTCTGTATCGAGCCACCTTTTGCCAGCGTTAGCCATTTTTAATCAATTTTTCTGGGTTCTGTGGTCATTTCTAAGGTTTTTTTTTTTTTGGCACCGATGCACCTCTTTTAAACCACATTGGTCAGGGGGTCAGTAAGCCTCGGGCATTAACATGGATAGTCTTTACTCTTGCACAGCCTCCTTCCCAAGACTTTGGACTGTCAATAATCTTCCCGCGTGATCTCCGGGTTTGCTTTGTGGGAATGAAATAGACAACACAGCCTTATGAGAAACTCAGTTGCCTGCTCTGGGGTGGACTTTGGGTGTTTGTTAAGCTGCATATCTTGTGCGGGCGTCCTCGTATGGCTAATTACGATAGGCACTGGTCAAATAGCGGCATGACTAGTCAGAAGAACTAAGAAGAAAGCCCCATATTAATGACCGAGTGGATGATCCCCGATCGATTAATACCCTAGAATGTACAGAATAGCAAGGTGGCGTGTGTTCCAGACCCAAACATATATCTCTTGTAAAAGTATACTGGATTAAAGCAGAATAATCTCCGTCTAAGTCGATCATACATATGGTTATAATATGTGCTGCTATCCGGCCTCATATTCTACGTATCTTCAAATTCTCCCAAGATACGCCAAGTTGTATTTTACAGTTCCTTCCTTTTTTCTTACTCGTATTCGTATTTCACCAAAAGCACATGTGCACCTCCTTTCTGATTTTATCCATCTCATTCCCCCGATGACATTCTTCATGAAATGACGCCAACTTTGGGAGCCAATGGGTCTCGCATATCTTCATTTTGGTTGCGAATAGTAAGTTCAACGATGGTGAGGCCTGAAAATGTGTCTGACTGACGAGTACCTAGAACAACCCGCGATCAAAACGTGTCACGGAACAGTCCACCCAATGGACTTCTTCGATTTTTTCCCTGGATCCTGATGCGTTAGGCGATCTTGTACAATCAAAAGATGTCCAGAGTTTTCATTCCCTCGGTAGGGTAAAAGGTTTGGAGGAAGGTCTACGAACAGACGTCCACTCCGGTTTGAGCCTGGACGAGACCTACCTAGGTGCTCCTGTGGATGTCGCACCGAGTACTACAAGCACTGCGCCGACAGAAAAGACCGCTATTTCTGGGTCCCCCATCTCGACAGATCTTGGTTACGATGCATTCGTCGACAGAAGGAAATTCTTCGGGGACAATCGCCTACCCATAAAACCATCTCCGAGCTTCCTGTCATTGATGTGGGCAGCCTACAACGATCACGTTCTATTCCTTCTAACTGGGGCTGCTATTATCTCGCTTGCTTTGGGGCTGTACCAAACATTTGGAACCAAGCATGCTCGTAACAACCCGCCCGTTGAATGGGTGGAGGGCGTTGCTATCCTCGTCGCTATCGTCGTCATTACTCTCGCCGGTGCCGCGAACGACTATCAAAAGGAGTACAAGTTTCGGAAACTCAATAAAAAACAGCAAGATCGCAATGTTTGGGTCCTTCGATCCGCGAGGGTTCATGAGGTTCCCATCTCCGAGGTTCTTGTTGGTGATATCGTCAACATCAGTCCTGGAGATATTGTGCCTGCTGATGGCGTGTTGATAAGGGGTCATCAGGTCAAATGCGATGAGTCCTCAGCAACTGGCGAGTCCGATCCGGTCGATAAGAGCACTATCGATACAACTCGTCCTGATGGCTCTCCTGAGATTGACCCTTTCATCCTCTCTCATACCAAGGTCGTGGAAGGCGTCGGTGCGTACCTTGTCTTGGCTACAGGCACAAAATCAAGCTATGGAAGAATCCTCCTCTCTCTCAACACCGACCCAGGGTTCACCCCGCTTCAAGTACGGCTCAGCAATCTTGCAAAGAACATCGCCCGCTTCGGTGCACTTGCGGCGCTTGTGCTGTTCGTAATCTTGTTCATCAAGTTCTGTGTCGGTCTCCGGAATAGCACCGAGTCCGCCTCCGAAAAGGGACAATCATTTTTGAATGTTTTCATTCTGGCCTTGACTGTCGTTGTGATCGCAGTCCCTGAAGGACTTCCCTTGGCAGTTACACTTGCATTGTCATTTGCGACTACTCGGATGATGAGGGACAACAACTTAGTTCGACAGCTCCGAGCATGCGAAACAATGGGACAAGCCACGGATATATGTTCAGACAAGACCGGAACGTTGACACAGAATGAAATGACTGTTGTCTCGGGTTTCTTTGGTGCTACCTCGCAATTTACTGATCGAGTTAGCAGCCCAGTCATCGTGGACAAAGAAAATTCCTCATCTGTGGCAAAATGCATGAGCCAGCTCTCGGGTCAATCGAGGTCGCTTCTGAGGCAATCTATCGCAACCAACTCGACTGCCATTGAAAGCCAATATAGCGGAGGTCGGCAGTTTCTTGGGTCCCAAACAGAGGCCGCCTTACTGAGATTCTCTCAGGACTATCTCGAACTAGGCCAGGTTGACTTTGATCGTGCTAGCGCGGAAATTGTGGACCTTTTGCCTTTTGATGCTTCTCGCAAATACATGATCACAGTTGTCAAACTACCCAGCGGGTTATATCGATTATATGTGAAGGGCGCTCCTGAGATTCTCCTTGGGAAATGTGTGGCCACAATTGCACAGCCGATGCAAGGGCTTGGTATTGCTTCAATTACGGAAGATGGCATTGAACAAATACGCCACAAAATTGCTCAGTATTCCTCGCGATCTTTGCGCACAATTGCGATTTGCTTCCGTGATGTGGAGGATTTACCCTACAGGGACGAGGATGGAACTGTCGACTTCGGGGAGCTGATGAAAGAGCTTACATTCCAAGGAATTCTGGGTCTACAAGACCCTCTACGGGCCGATGCTTGGGGTGCTGTAGATACCAGCCATAAAGCAGGTCTCACTGTGCGCATGGTTACCGGTGACAATCTTCTAACGGCAAGGGCCATCGCAGAAGAATGTGGAATCATCAATGATCCAGATGATCTTGTGATGGAAGGCGATAAATTTCGTGCGTTAGGTGAACCACAGCAGAAGGAGATAGTTCCGCATCTCAAGGTTCTTGCCCGATCTCGGCCGGATGATAAGCGGGTTCTGGTCCAGCGTCTGAAGGATCTTGGGAGAGTTGTTGCTGTTACTGGCGACGGTACCAATGATGCCCCTGCCCTCGCAGCTGCTGATATTGGGTTCTCGATGGGGATATCTGGCACCGAAATTGCTCGTGAGGCTTCCTCTATTGTCCTGATGGATGATACATTTTCTTCGATTGTTAAGGCTATCATGTGGGGAAGAGCAGTCAGCGATGCTGTCAAGAAATTCTTGCAGGTAAGCTAGAGGCTCTAACAACAAGGAGTATAGATGGACTAATATTTTTTTTCTAGTTCCAAATTACCATCACCTTCACCTCCGTGGGCCTGGCATTTGTCTCGGCGGTAGCCAACTCGTCGCAGGAATCGGTCCTGACACCAGTACAGCTCATGTGGGTAAACCTCTTTCAAGACACTCTAGCAGCTCTGGCGCTAGCAACCGACCCCCCTCCTCGCCGGATCCTTGACCGCAAGCCCGAACCAACATCTACACCTCTGATTACTCCTACCATGTGGAAGATGATTATTGGCCAATCTGTGTATCAGATGGTAGTAACACTCGTTCTGTACTTCGCGGGCTCTTCTATCTTCTCCTATCATAGTGATCTTCAAACATCACAGTTACAGACTGCCGTTTTCAACACCTATGTCTGGATGCAGATATTCAACATGTACAAGTATGTTAGGGCTACCTTTATCTTTTATTTTGCCTTACTAACCCTGATAAAGCAATCGACAAATTGAGCGATCATTTAACCTAATCGAAGGGATCCACCACAACTGGCTCTTTATAGCAGTCACCTGTGTCATGATGGGAGCTCAAATTCTAATTATGTTCGTTGGTGGGCGGGCATTCTCAATCACGAAGTTGACAGGCGATCAATGGGCATATTCAGTCATTCTCGGTGCAATATCTATCCCTATCGGGTTCCTTCTGCAGGCCATTCCCACTGTCGTTGTCGAGAAACCAATGGCAGGTATGGGGAGGCTATGGAACCGCTTGCGCCGTCGGTGATATCCCCGTCTTTTCTTTCCCTTTCCCTTTCTTTTTCTCTATCAATCGCACGAGCGTCTTTGAATCTTGTATGGCTATCTAGACGGAATAGCCGGCTTTTGGATACCCACTCCTTTCTAGCATCCACTTGTTTAATGTCGTAGTCCCTTATCAGGGTTATTATTAGTTTGAGTAGCTCAAATTGGGCAAGATTGCGGCCGGGACATTGGTTGTACCCAGCTCCCCACTATGATGGGTATATCAGTGCATATTCTAAAGGGGTGTTGTCAAATGCGTACATGGATCAGAAATGAGTCTATATAACTAGTCTCCTCTTGTAGTTAGCGGTTTAGGTTAAAGTTGTTGCAATCATCGCCGAAGATCTAGAGGTTTCGATGAAAGATCCACGTGTTGATACTAAGAACCACCTAGAGATAATGTTAGCGTCAAATCGAATATCATTCGGTATAGATCTCTTGCGGTTAGTCTTCCTCCTTCGGGGAAATATCTGCCGGCAATAGTCATCCCACCTGGTGGCACGACTCAGGCAATACCACTAACAGCAGCAGAGTGGAATCGGTATGTCTCTTTCAACTGTTTAAAAATGTTAGCTGAAGACAACTGAACCTTTTTGCTTGCAATTGACTACTTGCATAAACCTGAAGAAACGGCAACCTCTGCGCTTTATTTTACTGCACCATGGGCGAGAGTTCACCCCCGATCCTGAGCAGCATCAATCTCATCGCGCAATCGGACGCGATCCTCCACTCCCTCGAAGAACACCTCGATAGATTAATCAAAAGCAAAGAATTTATCTTCTTTGCTTTCGACGTGCTAGGCCTTCTCGAAATCTTTCGGGTTCGTAGGAATAGG
This sequence comes from Penicillium sp. CF05, assembly GCA_002916455.1. Classification (NCBI taxonomy): domain Eukaryota; kingdom Fungi; phylum Ascomycota; class Eurotiomycetes; order Eurotiales; family Aspergillaceae; genus Penicillium; species Penicillium sp. CF05. The sequence goes on from PKQL01000033.1 coordinate 27,994, forward strand.
CACAGATATCAGGGACGCAGTAGCAAACACCAAGCTCTGGCCCTCTATATAGCAGTCATGGGCCACTATACCTTGTTGCACAACCTGACACTGGGATACCCGCTTCTGAGCCGCAATGGCACCCAGCCTTCATCGCATATTTTCGATACTTGTCTTGCTGTTATGGACGCGCGCGCAAGATTAAGGAGCGATATGATGCAGTGTTGGCTGGACGTTCGGGCTAAGTATCCTGATCGTATGGCTGAGAATGAGATCTTTGCTGCGGTCATGCGAATATCGGGGCTGGGGCTGATACTGTTGGTGCCGCAGCTCAGGCGTTTATCTATTACCTACTGCGTCATCCAAAATATCGGGCTTGATGATGTTTGATAGTGCAAAGCCGGCGGCTATGTTGCGCGATTTTTCAGTATGTCGTTTTGGGTTGAGTTCAAACTTCTGGTTCACATAATGGTGGAAAGTCTGGATCGAATGAAGATTGAGTACTAGGGGCCCTTTTTGCACGGTTGGTAATATCTTGTGTGTTAAAAATAGGACAAGTGCACACTTTGGCTATGTTTGCGTGGAGAAACTGCTTTACTGCGTCTAGATGAGAGACGCTGACTTCAATCTCTACAATGCGATTAAAGGATCCTGTCGCACTTGTTAGGATATGGAATAAAAGCAGGATAGAGATGAATCTACCATATCTCTTGAGACCAATGAGCTCTTCCTCGCTTGAGGCAAAGTTAGCAAGAAAGCTAGCTCTGGCGCTTGTACTTTGCATAGGAGTTTTGTAAGTTCTCTTGTTCTTCTCGTCGTTAACAGTGAACGAGATGGAGTGACAAATATCTGTATCTTTAGAGCTGTTGTGTAAGTATTTACCGCTTTCCCAATCACGGAGTATAGAACGTCCATTCTCCGCATGGTGTCAATGGTAGCCCTTCAACACCCGGATGACGCAACTTGGTATTTCTTTGTCGTGATGATGTGGTCTACCACAGAAATTAGTACTGTCATCATCGCTCTTTGTTTCATAGCGTTACGAGCATTATTCGTAGTTTGGAGCAAAAATCGTTCGACGATGCATCATCACAGTGACTCAGATACTACCGGAACACTTGGCCTTGAGTCGATTCCTCCGTCGGTAAAGCAGCCTATATTTGACGAACATGATATCCATGAGACAGTCCATGTGGACTGACCAATCCGAGCCAGGAGACGCTTTGGGGTGTCAAGGATGGGGAAGTTCGATTTGGGGATACGGTTCGCGTGGGTGTTGAGAGGTCCCTGTCTCGGTAGACGAGAGTTTGGGGGGTACCTCAACCCTGTGTCTACTAGATTAATGGTTAACTCCAGAAGGAAAATGTCTCCATGTGGCTGAATGAGAGGCCATGTCTTGGCATTCCTGCCGCCATTCCATGAGGGTCTAGCCCATGGCTGTTCGGGTTGCCCGCTTCTTGACCAAAGAACTTTGGGTTGGACATTCCACCGGAACGCCCGGGAATCCCTAGAGTTCAGCGTGGTAAAGGCATCGCTAAGCTCGGCCTGTCTGACGGATGTATCCATCTAGAGAATCAGGTTGGGACACACCACATCGTACAACATAAGAACCTCGGCAACGTGTACAAGGACAATCCCTGGCTAGATTGGGATGACATAACTTCCAAGATTACAGCTGGAAAGCCTGCTTGAGAATATATTGATGTAGGTGGAGCTGGGTTATGCGAGTCAGGCTGAATTAGCTAGATCGGGGAACTGGACTGAGGCGAACCAGGACGCGAACACTGGTGAGTGGGGCCAATCATGCGAGAAATCCCGTATGAGTCATTAAATATTATTCATATCATTCGACTTTTACCTACAGAGTACGGAATACGGAGTAGGTGGGTTTCAGATGTTGCAGTTCGCCCGGCCGTGGTATGTATTATGTACGCACGTGAGCAAATCGTTCTATTGCACAGCCATGAGGTTGCCTTTCTTAGTCAAACCCCCTTGGAATCAACAGAGGTACCTAAGTAAGTCTCAGCTACTCCTTACATATGTGTTTTCCAATCCTCTTTTTTTTTTCTTTAGCCATTGCCCAGGTGCTACAATGTTGCCAAGAGAGCAGATTCCTACAACGTAATAGAGCACGTGCTCCTCGGAGCGTTCCCGCTGAAACATGTAAAAGCTTTGGAACCTTGCAAGTTACCGTCTTCTAGAACAGGAACGAGCCATGCGACAGGGGCCAGGGATACTGAAATACCTACCTACCTAGGTAGATACCTAGGTAAACCTCTTATATACCCACGTGTAGACTTACTGTGCTCTCATAGGTAAAAGCGGACCGGCCCCATCCCCGCCAAGAGTCGCAACCATCCAATGGCCGAGCCCCTTTAGCCAATCAAATGTGATGCTTCGCGAAATTCCTCTGAAACTCGGCCAATCTAAACCCGATCGGGACCCCTTCCATATCACTATAAAATTAGTTCCCGCCTGACTGCCAAGGTCTTGTCCATTTGCTTGAGCGCCCTAAGCCTTCGGAAAAGGGCCTTTTGTCCTTCTTGGCTAGGCTTGGATTATATTTAATTTTTTGCCAAGCCCATGGACGATGATCGAAGGGCTCCCGTTGCGAGTAGGACCAGCACGTGTGGGCAGAATGTCCCAAACGGGAAGTTTGCCTGGCGTAAGGATGCTTCCCACTGGGCATGTCTTGCATATACAGAGAACAGGGGGCTATATCGACCTTTAGAATTTTCCATGCATACATAAAAAAGCCAGTACTCTCATCTTGGTCTTGGTTTCTGTTCTTTTTCAGTGCAACTGAAAGTCCAATACTAGGCTTTGACTGTCTTGGTACAATCCATCAAGATGGCTCTCCACCAATACGATTATATATTTGCCATTGGCACATTGTTTGCTATGCTTGATGCATTCAACAACGGTGCAAGTGAGTAGCATACAATCTATCCTATACTGATTGACCTCGACTAACCTTTGCATGTTCTCAGACGATGTTGCCAATTCTTGGGCTACCAGTGTCTCCTCCCGGTCCATCTCCTACCGCCAGGCTATGGTCCTGGGTACCATTTTCGAGTTCGTCGGAGCAGTCGCCGTCGGTGCCCGTACCGCTGATACTATCAAGAACGGCATCATTCCAAACTCAGCCTTCCAAGGCAATGCCGGCGTTCAAATGCTCGCTTTCACTTGTGCCCTTGCCGCTGCATCCTCATGGGTGATGTGGTGTACCAAGAACTCCGCCCACGTCTCCTCCACCTACTCCCTCATCTCTGCTGTCGCCGGTGTTGGTGTTGCCACTGTTGGTGCTTCCCAGGTTCAATGGGGCTGGAACGATGGCAAGGGTCTCGGTGCCATCTTCGCTGGTCTCGGCATGGCTCCTGTCATTTCCGGTTGCTTTGGCGCTATCATCTTCCTGATGATCAAGTATTTGGTGCACGTGCGGAGAAACCCCATCTCCTGGGCCGTCTGGAGTGCTCCTTTCTTCTTCCTGGTTGCTGCCACCATTTGCACGCTCTCCATTGTGTACAAGGGCTCCCCCAACCTACATCTGGACAAGAAGCCTGGCTGGTATGTTGCTGCTGTCACTGTGGGCACTGGCGGTGGTGTCTGTCTTTTGTCTGCTATCTTCTTCGTTCCTTTCCTCCACTCCCGCGTGATTAAGAAGGACCCCAGCGTGAAATGGTGGATGTTCATCCAGGGCCCTCTGCTCTTCAGCCGTCCCGTTCCTACCAACTCCGAGGTCGCCCACGTCTCCAACTACGCTGTGGTGCAAGAGGATTCCGAAGAGCATGAATCTCACCTGCCAGTCGATGACAAGGAACCCAAGACCGGCGTTGCCTCTATCCCCGGCTCTACAGACGGATCACTCGAGGCCAACCAGCTCACCTACCGCGAACTCATGGCCCAGTCCGAGGACCGTCACAACGCCAAGCTGCTCGAGAGCCGTGGTCCTATCGGCTGGGCTATGCGCCTTCTCCGTGACAATCCCATGGGTGCCGGTGAGATTTACGAATTCCGCAACATGAAGCTCATGGCCAAGCGCCTCCCCGCCATCATCACTGTTGGCCTTCTTTACGGTTTCTACTACGACATCCACACTGCCCAGAGTGGTAACGAGGGTACACCCGAGGGTGAGCGCATGAAGCGTGTCTATGCCAATGCCGAGAAATACCCCAACGAGGTTGAGCACACCTACTCCTTTATCCAGGTCATCACTGCTTGCACTGCTTCCTTCGCTCACGGCGCCAATGATATCGGTAACTCCGTCGGGCCCTGGGCTGCCATCTACTCCGCCTGGTCCACCGGCAACCCCGCTGAATCCAAGTCCCCCGTGCCTATCTGGCAGCTTGCTGTTCTGGCCATTTGCATTTCCATTGGTCTTTGCACTTACGGGTACAACATCATGAAAGGTGAGCATCCCCTTCCTCTATCATTTTGCCAGTCTTCATTTTTACTAACGGTACATTTAGTCATGGGTAACAAGATCACCTACCATTCACCGTCCCGTGGCTCGTCCATGGAGATGGGCGCCGCCATCACGGTGCTGGTCTTCTCGCAGTACTCCCTGCCCGTTTCCACGTCCATGTGTATCACTGGTGCTACCGTCGGTGTTGGACTGTGCAACGGAACTATCAAGGCTGTCAACTTCCAGCGTGTCGGTCTCTTGTTGGCTGCTTGGATCATGACTATTCCCATTGCTGGTACCATTGGCGGATGCCTCATGGGATTGGTCCTTAACGCTCCCCATTTCGGCTCTTAGACATTTGGCATTTTTTATTCAGTTGTGTATATTTTTTGAGAGCGCACATATTTTACTTAATTCTTTTGAGATACCATTTTTGGGTTTTGGACAGGCAATCATTTGGACAAAAGTTTTTTAGACAATTATGGAAATAGAAGAAAGACTCTTGAGATAACCACCAACTTTCCATAACTAAACTAAAATAGCAAAATAAAAATGGAGCGAGCCTCTAATCTTTAGATGAGACAGAAATAAAGTATGGACCAAAAAAAGACGGAAAAAAAATAGTTTCCCTGGGAATCGAACCCAGAACCTTTCCGGAACATCTGCTAATCGCATTTGTTAACGGAAAATCATAACCGCTAGACCAGGAAACTGTTCGATGGAAGGAACAGCCATCTTTGGTTTTATCAACGAGAACAATTGTCCATGCAAAACTCTACCTCATCTCTTAGGGCTCGCAACTATAACACTCTAAGGATGAATTCAATTGTAGATGTTGATTATTACTCATTTGATTCGAGACCTTTCCTCAATGTCCTATTATCTGTATCAAAATTGAAAGGGAAAAAAGAAAGATTAGACAACACAACTCATACATATATTCTCACATGTAGTTACATATTTTGGATCCAGTAGCCTATGATTCTCAATCAATCCCCAACTTACATCTCCTCAGCAACCTTGAGCAACTCATGTCTTTCTCTCTGCAAGTAATCATAAGTGACAATCTTCTGACGAGCATCCTGTTCGATAGATTTCCATTCCTCAGGAGAAATAGTGATCTCGCCATCCTGTTTTGGGAAAATGGTCATGGGGCGGCAGCGTTTTTCGAGGCCGACCTTGAAGAATCCAGCCCGGAATTGAGTCTGTTTTGTCGGTTCATGGGGGATTCCAAACACAAATGGCTCCTTCGGGCGCTTGTAGGGTTCTGGATTGAGTCGTGATGTGAGGCCCATCTGGAAACATTCTTGTCTGTACCGGGCTCGGGCCGATACCAGCTGCATTTTGTAGGTCGATTGCTCAGTCGGGGCTTTTGCTGGAGCTCTTGTCGGGTTAGTAGATGGCCTCGGTTGCTGGGTTTTAGCAGGGGCGCCTGGGGAGTTTGTTGCGTTCTCATCTTTGGTGGCACCTGTACCGTCTACAGGGCCTCCGCTGGGGTCGTCGTCCGATTCATCCTCAGTGTCAGTGTCGGTGTCGGTGTCGTCTTCAGAATCACTCCAAGACTCATACCCAAGCTCTTCTGCAAGGACCTTTCCAAGAACCTCATTTTTGGAGCTTGTCTGATTCTCTATCCCTTGCTGTAGATGCTCCTTCTCCACCTTTTGTTGAATCGGCACCCTACACCGGGGCTTGATGACTCTAGCAAGCGGGCGTTGTTTGATCACTGGTAGTTGTAGCTTGACAAGAGCCCCCTTCCAAGTCCTCAATGGTCGCTTGCGTTTGACTTCGGTCGAGACAGAGTTGTTCGCAGTCTTGTCGAATTTCGCGTGTGCCAAAATAGCGTCCTCATGCGCACGTAGTCTTGCAGCCCGAGTATGATCACTAATTCCATGCCTGGTGACATCCAGATAAAAGCTCAGGTCCTGGCATTCGACGCCCTCGATCGGATCCATGGCGCAAAGATTCGCTTTCACAAAGTGCTCATGAGCTTTCTGCATGTTTCCGCGCAGGAACTCAACTCGACCCATCCAGAACTCACACTTGGCAACAAGGAGCGGACTTTTGGATTTATCTGCTGATTGCCTGGCGAGCTTGACCATAGCCTCGGCTTCGGAGGGGTTTTCATTGTTGATGAAGTTCGAAGCTGGTAAGAGATAGGTACCAACCTCGACCCGATAGTACAGATGCAGTAGATCGTTGCTAGTCAGGTCAGCGGAGATGTGGTGGACGACGCTTGCAAAAAGCTTGAGCTTTTCTTCTCGTAAAGCGTGGACTTCCTGGATGAGCTCTTTCTCTTCTTGAGAAAGGAGAGATCCGGCCTTCCAGGAGCACCCGTTATTGCTCGCGTGGCCTATCTTTTTGGACATGATGGAAATACTGTCTTGACCCCAACAGGGCCTGAGGGGTTGATATTGGTAAACTTGTGAAGTGGATGTGATGAAATTGCCGTTGGCCTTGCAATGGCTCGAAATTCCTGGCAGATAAACAAGATGGAAGAGAATATTGGTATCTCGGGTGTTGGAGGAAGATTGCAAGCAGGCGAGAAACGGGCCCTTATGTACCTCACAGACGCGTGGACAAAGAAGACAAACAAACGCGTGAAAAAGAGATTCATCCAGACAAGTCGAGACAATTCAAGACAATTCGAGACAAAGAACACTTTTGTCTTCAGAGATACCGAGACCTGGGTCGTCCTTTCCTTTGTTGCCCTCAATCCCATTGTTAACCTCGCTGAAACTGAAACGGCGCATTCTATCATCCTGTTCGCTTTGTGTATGTATGCTTCCAAGTAATTTGCGCAAGTTGAGCGTGCTGACCGTGTTGAGCAAGAAATGAATAGAACGAGCTTCATGAATGTATTTCCCACCTCCCTATAGGTGTTGTTTTAGCTCGGTCAAATTATACATCCATAGACACACGTATGTCCTGCTTCAGGTAGATACAAAGAACTTACTATTTAGCCACCTAATAAGTATTACTATTCTATTAGGCAATACCTAAGAACCAAGGTACTTACCACAGTTTTATAGCTAGAAGGTTAAAAGATAACATAGGTGGGATTTATAAAAAGTATCTAGGTAGAAAGCTGCTTGGCTATTTAACCTAGGGTTTGGTGCTATAAGCAAGCGCTACCTTAGGTTGCTACTGAACGAAGAGAGTTATCAACATTGTGTTTAATATCTGTAATAGATCCAATCTAAACTAGAAATCAATGGTCTTGACAGTAAATCACCTCATGCCTCGCTATCTATTTAACAAGCAAAAGTCCTCTCTAGCCCTTGTATTTGGCATTGAGAACGTTGGGGATCTTCGAAAGCTCATCCTGCCAGTAAGCAGAATCAACTTTCTTATTAGCCGCTGGATCTTTATTGGGCCATACAGAGTCATAGTCCAAATCCGGGCTGAGAGTCAACACTCCCCTCCAGAAGGGCTGTCCGATATCCTTCAGCAGGTCGGGGCCCATGTCAACATTTTTCTTTGGGTCCTTCCATACTGCAACGTCAAACGTCCGTCCATTGCTGAAGAAGAAAGTGTCGGGAGTATCATCTGTGTTTCTCGCAGATACCCTTTCTGGGAATGGCTGCATGGCGCCTTCCCGGTGATCAGTCAAGGCGAGGATCAATCCACTGGAGAGATCGCCAGCATGGATGACTTCTTCGGGCTTGTGCGAATTCTCATCCTTGGCGGATAAGGTGACGTTGGAAGCGGAGAGGTTGATGTTGGGAGATCGAAGAAGCATGTGGGAAATGTGCATCTGGTCGGGAGTGCCGTAAAGATAAAAAGGCATGTCTTTCTGGGGATAGTCATGGTCTCGGTTGGTTGAGTTCAAAGGTCGGCTCTTGATGATGTCGTTCTCTGAGATCCTCACCTCTCCCTCAGCCAACGGGAGTAAGGGTCTGCAGAGTGATATTAGCATTTATTCAGCACTCAGCAATACAGTGAACCACATACGACTCGGGTTTCTCCTGGTGGCGGAGATATTCCGCCTTGTTGAAAATCCCCGCGGTGAACTTGAAAGGCTGCAGATGAAGTTTTTTTAAACCATCCTCAATATTGATGTTCTGTTTAGACACCAAGAGGAGTGACGTCTTTGGGCTTTGGCCCTTGAGATCAAGATACTTATGCTTGACCTTGTCCTCGAGGTCTGCGGAGACAATGAGCTGCTGTCGGAGAGTAGCGGTGTGAAACGAAGTTTGCAGAACCAAGAACGTCTTCCCGGTCGACTCAGTGCCCTGCAAAAGAAATTGGGCTTTATGTGCCGTCGGATCGTTGCGAATCCTGACTTGTTCAACTTCTTCGTTTACTTTCTTCTCAAACTCGTCCCAGAGCTCGCCGATGAAGTAATGCTTGGTGGGGAATGGACTCATGACCACGTTGCGCAGGACAAATAGGTCCTCTTCGACAACTGTAAGTCCTAATCTCTTCATGAAGGTCTTTGCGCAGTTGCCATACAGCTTGGGCTCGAACTTGGTGGAGGTCAGGAAGACAGGGATCTTTGTTGGGTCGGTGTTGGCAGTAGTGATTGAAAGTCTGTCTATGACTCTCTTCATAAAGTAGTTGGCTTCCTCAATGTCGGTGTTAAGTCTTTTGTTATCTTTGTCGAGATAGAAGTTGAGGGCAAAGCAGTTGATGTTCGTGTCGGAGCCCAGCTGACGAAGCAGGGCCATTGCTTTGGGATTCTCCATCAGTTTCTCGTTATCCTGCCCCAGTATGAGCTTTCTTATCTCGTCACGGTCCTGTTCAACTTCTTCGGAATTGAAAGCATATCCTCCTCCTTCTTTTCTCTCCTTGGGTAGTCTGTTGAACGGGACGCAAATGAATTTCTTCCGGTTATCTTGTCTGAAGTCACTCAGGACGGCATAGCGCACAGATAACTAGTTATCAAGGTTTCAGCAATGAGGGTCAACTGTTCGAACAACAAGGAACCTACTCTGGAACTCGTGAAAGATGCTTGACCAAGCAGCTTTCCATACCCATCTGGGTCCAGGCCAATGGTCTGGTTAGAAAGCCATGTTGACATGGCGGCAGCTCCAGGTTTACTACAAAAGTCGTGGTTAGAGGTCAAATCATTAGCTGAGCAGTCCCAGAACAACACACCTTCCCTCTACACCATAGACACCGATATTCTCTGAAGATCCTTGGGACAGAAAAGGACTGGACCATGTCACCAGGTGTCTCATACGACCATCCTTGTATACAAGACTTCCTGCTGGGTATGGCACGTAACCAGCCTTGTGTGGGTCAACCGTAATCGAATCCGCACGGTTAAGTGCCAAAAGGTCTTTTTCAGTTTCTTTTCGCAGGGTCAAGGCCGGCACAGCACCTTTGTCGGCATCGCCAAGTCTGGGCTTTCCATCTGCCCCTCGGTGCAGCATCGTGGTGAAGTACCCTCCCCAGGCAGCGTCAGCATGAATAAGGAAAGAGAGACCCTTCTTCTGCATTCTGTCTCTAATCCCGACAATCTCCTCCAGTCGGTCGACAGCACCCTCTTCGGTGGTGCCAATGATGCCCACAACCGCATAGACTGGCACTTTGTCTCTGAGACAATCGTTCAGCTTAGATTCCAATTGCGCAGTGTCAATGTGTGCGTCATCATCTACATCAATTTCCAGGAGATTTCTAGAGCCCAGTCCGGCAATTGCTGAAATAGTTAGCATTGCGTTCTTCGATGTCATATGATAGGTTTAACAAGCCACATACCAAGGCCCTTCGGCCATGAGTAGTGACGAGTCTTCGCCACAAGGTACTTCATCGGCTTAAGATTCTTATAAAGCTGGTCGGTTTCATCAGGAACTAGACCCGTTGACTGTATGTTGTACTTATCCAGAGCATCCTTGAGGTAGTCGCTTGAAATGCCGAACTTTTCGTATAGCTGGTCTGGCAGATCAAGGACCGTTTCAGGTTTCAGATTGAGCAGATCCCAGGTTTCCATGGTTGCAAAATTCTTTTTCCCGTCCTTGCAGGTCTCGACTTCGAATAGATTCTTGATGAAATTGAGACTTCCCTTATTGATGGCCTGGGAGAGAGCTAAGGGGTAATACTTCAGGTTCCGTGCTAGTTGCTTCAGCATTTGATCATGACTCCAGAAGGAAAGCACGTACCAACCCAAATGGATTCCAAATTGGCCACGGTACCATCGCAGGTAATATGACCCCATGACTCTGGCTCACCCTTTCTCGCCCCAGTAGGATCAGGAGTGTGAGGAGTTCTATATCCGAACAACTCGCAAAGTTGCTCTCCGACTTTTAGTTCCGCAACGGTGGTCATGGGACTGGCTTCGAGGGCAACATTGTTAGGGTTGTACAGCATCGTCATGAAGTATCCCAAGAGGGAAGGCATGGTCAAGTCGGTGCACATGTGGGCTTCATAACGCGGAGACCAGAAAGGCACCGAGTGCTCTCCCAGGAGCTGGGCAACCTTTCGGACGACATCACCAAAGTTGTGTCTGACCTTTTGGAACTCCTTTGATCTTCGCACTTCTTTTGTAATGAATTTTTGGTCCTTTTAAAGGTCAGCTGAGTTGACACAGAAGATGACAAAAAGAAGTACATTATCCTCAGGGTAATAATCTAGCCTAGTTTCAAGCAGTTCATCCAGGACAGTGTTGATATTTGCTCTGAAATCGGGCATATTGGAAGCCCGTGGGCCGATGAAATAATTGTTGATAACATTTTGGTCAGTGATTCGATCCTCACCGCCGTCAGAATGAGCTGTGGGAGAGGTATCGGATCTAGACATGATGGAGCGTCTTTCCTTTTCAGGCTTTCTCTTCTCTGGGGGAGAAGATGGAAACCGGAAGGAAGACTGGAATTGCCGGGGTTTATATAGCACTCCTCGATGGTTCCAACTTGCTCGGACCACTTCATTTCAGCTCGTCTGGTATTTCCTATCAGGTTCCCATCCTTGGTCTGCATTGATGTGCGTATGAATTGACATCTCGTTGGTCTCTCCACCTACGAGCCAGCTCATAATGGTCTAAGGAGCTGCATGACCTAACCATTATCCCTGGATTTTCATCCGAGGTCATGCCCTGTGGATGTGTGGATGTTACAGATCACATCCCCTCTCCGTCATCCTCTACTATGGTCGGATCTCGATTTTGTTTACTTTAGCATTACATCCTTTATCACATATCATATCTCGATAGGTACAGCCCTACACTACCGTAGAGTATCGTTATCTTTGATATACCTATTCTATAAACTCAAATGAGATATATGAAATTCAAAAAAAGATTATTCCCTATCGAAATACACAACCTGAATCATGCATGAATGCCTCACTGGAGGAGGAGCAGATTATCGTGGCTAGCTGGCACTGTCGAACAATGGTTACTCATACCTTCATAGATGCATATGTACCGGATAATGCCTGGCACTCGAGACCTTTCCCTTTCCATTTTAGTGCTCACCTCTTGCCGCTTTTTGCTCTCAGAGTAAAATTGAGCACGCCTCCGAGCGACCTGATCCGCTCACTGAGTATTACATAATCACGATGATCTGCTCACTGAGCATCACCTGATGGTCACCTGAGCACCCTAGATCTACTCACTGAGCATGGGCTGAGCCCAAGTATGAGCGGCCTGAGCTACATCAATAAAATGCAACACGCTAGTAACATCACGTGCGGCTTTTCTCTAGATCACCCCCATTGTCCCATCAAAAAAAATCTGCGTCGTCAATGCGACCGTTCGCTCTAGACCTGTCGACCTCCCACTTCCAGCTTTGCTCCCAGGATCATTTCATTAATTTGCCCCACAATGACTCTTCGGGCTTGAACCTCCGGTAGGACAATGGCGAGTTTGCGAATCTACTCGAGAGGTCTACAATATTGTCCTGTAACAAAGCAAACCGAGGGATTTCATGTTCAGTACAGCAACGAGATGGATCAGTTTGATACTTCCTCTTTCCAACGAGTGCACAAATGAGATGGCCTTTCCGAGCGTATACTGTCAATTCTTTTTCGGCATCGTTGAATGAGGTTGATTGACCACCACACGCTCCTGGGAGCCTACTAGAATACCAGGTATGAGCCTCACAGGCAATTTTCTCAGCCAATAATGTACTTTGAGCTAGAGGGAGGACTCAGAACTCCCAGGAGCACCCACACCTACCCGTCTCACAATTCTGCCTGAAGTGATATCACCGCAAAGGGGTTATATATTGAGTCACTCCTTCTGGAATAAGAATTTCAACATCCTTCTGCCGTCTGTAATTAAGCAGAGTAAAGCTCTGCGTTGAGCATCTCACAATGAGTTCGGTCTTCGCACCCCTTGGCTTCCTTGGTCCACACTAACTGATCATACTTATAGAGTCTCAGTCCTACCTTTTGCGACCCCGAACCGGTCGGTATCATAACTTTCACCACCCGGGTCACAAAGCGAAGCATCTCCACCCATCGGGAAACTCCCTAGGGCACCGAGCATACATCCGGCGCTTACAACTTGACAGGGCTGTACCGTCGTTTGTTGTCCGCCATACATACTGCCCTGGAGAGATTGACATAGCCATGAGGTCAACCAAAGCCTAGCATGCCCAATAATGAATTACGACATCATTGTCAGCGAGAATGCTGGCGTTGGGTCCTAGAACACTCACGAAAAGATTACTTCATATCTGACTGACGGAATTATGCGCAAGTTGGACGGTAATACTCTTGATTTATTTCCCTTCGGTGACATGGAAGTGCGTTTGTTGCCGCACCTATGGGAAAGCACCAGATGCAACGGTGGAGAACCCCGATTCGTGCGTAAATACTGAGCCCCTTCGCATGCAAGCCCCCCCCTCCTCTCCTCGAATAACGACCGGCTGGCTGATTTTATTCACCAGCAATGGTTTCTGACCAGGAGAAAAACGCAGGGTTAGCTGTGGAGAGTGAGATCTTGCCAACAATCGCTGAAATTAAAGAAAACGCAATATCAAGTCTGACATGGAAAGCTCGCTTTGGGACAACACCATCACAGCAAGATTTCAATTGTGGACTGATCGTTTCCCTACTCTTTGGCTCCTGGAATTTATACTGTAAGGAAAATACACGTCAGCACCATTAAATGCCTACGAAGGTTGGCAGTCTTTGCTCTATGACATATTCCCAGTCTTTCTTGCTTTTTCTTGCAGAAACCTGCCGGACCTTGTCTATCGGCACAAGTTTATCTTGTATTGCAAGCCACCGCATCCCACATTTCTTCTACCAAATTGGGAAGTGTACGCCCCATGTAGCTTTGGATTTTTCAAAAAATCAAAGTTCCATATTTACAGCGTGAAGCTGTTTCCAACTCTCTCCCCAGTCCAAATCGCTAATGCCAATTTCGTCTCTCTTTAGATTTAAATTACTGTGTAGGATAACAATGCAGCAAGAAAAGCGAGGTCTCACCAGAATTTCGAGGCCGTCTTTCACAACAATTCGACCGTCGTGTCTTCTTCTAGTAACTTCAGGAGTTACCTACTCAATTACAATCGAACGAGAGAACCCTGCATGATATTGTCAGGCAATTGGCTATAAGCGCAAGCGTGTACTATGAGTTCGAAGACCAAAAGAAGCCGCATATCTGTCTACGTGCTTGAAAAATTACATTGCTTTGGCCAGAGAACGGCACTGAATGCCCAGTCTATGGTCTATGGCATCAGGCTATGGCATCTCTCGATCCCGGGAGCTTACTTGCGACCGAGGTGACCATCATTGCCATTCCAATGAGGTTTTACGCAAAGACTGGGACGTGTTTAATTGAGCAATGAACGCCCGTACTCGATGCGAAATGTGGTAATACACCGATAGTCGAAATCAAAACCGCCTCAAGTACTATTACTACACTGTAATTCGATATCATTTTCGCGCTTCGTCATGGCTGCTTTGGCGCGTAAGGGATACACGGCATCGGTATCTCTCTCTGTAAGGTAATTACAAGTCTGAAATCGGCCAGCACAGCCACCGTTTCAATACAGGCAAGCCACAGTGGACTTTATTTTTTTGACACATGAAACAAGGTCAGTTCCGTAACATACCTGCATTATACAACGGTATTTTGCCTAGTCCCTCGTCTTATTTGGTATGAATTACTCAGATATATGCTAAATGACCATTTTCAAAAAATAATGATTCAAACCTACGCAGGCTTAGACGCTTTTTTTTTTTTTTTTGCAATTGAGCTGTAATGATTATTGGCCACAAAATAAAAAGGCAACCTGATGTGGATACAATTTCATTGACGCGGTTTCATATGGAGGATATCCAAAAATAGGCTCTAAGGTTTTTCATGCGGACTAACAGGGACAAAGTTGATTCTCGAAGTCTGGCTTCAGTGTTCCTCAAATACTTGAGATCAGTGACGATATTTGCTAACAGTCTGTCGATCAGACAGAATGGCACAAGTGCTCCTAGTTACATTTTTGATTCCACCCTACGGCTCGTGTAAATCTTATTATTCTCTTTTTAGCTACACACACACACACACACACACACAATTCATTAACGCCCGGCGGCTGAACCGAAAGGGCAACTATCGCTAATCTACCAGTACATGCATGTTTGGGTATAAGCCGTGTCTCCTTGGAGCCCATACAGTATTTCCTTCCGTATTTGCCATTTCAATTTCCAATCTCATAGCAGGTCCCTGTGGGTTAGTATTGGTTAATAGACTGGCTTGAAGGCGCTTCTTCAAGTGTTCAACATCCTATCTTCGGCAGTTGAAGCGCGTCTACCGTCTGTCACAAGGGGTTGGAGTTAGTAAGAGGGGGTATTTTGTCCGTTCGTCGGCAGGGTTAGGTGGCCTCAAGTCGGCCCGTAGCGATGGCAAACCGGACTGAGGCTCGCACTGCATCCAAGTTGGGCGTCCATTTCTGGTCATCGGAGGGCGATTTTCCACCCAGGAAGAAGGAGATATTACTCCGGTGAGTGTGGGTACATTGCAACATTTCCGTCCGGTGCGCGGTCCACTTCCGACATCGAAAGAGAAAGTGGTCCACCGTCTCTCTTGCTTGTCCACATGCACATTGATCTGTCTCGGCGGCATTGTTTCGAAAAAAGATATCCATTGAGTCTTGCCGTGCCGGTGCGAAGCTGAGCCAACACGCTCGCCTCTTTCCACGACAATCGGTTATACAGCTGTCGCGTGTGTTTCCCTGGGAGTGCTGTGTCCACTCGTCGGGAGTGTCTCCCTACATTCTCGGGCAACTCGCTTTTCGGGACTGCTTGGGCACACGCAATCTTGAGAGTCGTTGATTTCATTTTGGGGACCTGTCCTTGCAGGATGGCATCTTCTTGCGTCGCGGCTCTTGCCTGCTCTTTCGCCAGCCCTAGTAGCTTGTTGTCTTCGCTAGTGGGGATCCACCGGACGCTGATCTGATTTCCATGCCTCTGCATTCTGCTCGTCAGCTTGTAGATTCGACAGACAAATTCCTGACCCGACTGTTGTCGCGGGTTCTTCAACGTGAGAGCCGCGGCTTTGTTGCTCGTGGTCAGTGTGATCCGAAAATCTTTCAATCCCACGAGTGTCTTCAGTGTATGTGCCATTGCCGCCAACTCCGCGGAAAATGGATTTTGCTCCATTCTCGCGCTCAACGTGACGGACAAGGTCTTCAGTCTCACTTTCCGATAGCGGGGTGGTTGTTTCTCAATCGCCACTCCAAACCCGACCAGCCCATTCCGCGCCGAGCTGCTGAACGCGATCTGCATTGCTCCGCCTGGTACAATTGATCCCTCAGAAATGGGCTCATCAGTCTGCACGCGTGCTTCCCATGGKGCCAGYGTAAACGGRTTGATGGTTTCCAGTGAYTCCATGTCGATRTTTTTCAGCGCGTCCGCTACCTGRTATAGYGGYGAGCGRTGSTAYCTCCTGAACTTCCGRATCCGATCTGTGTTTCTGCGKAGAGGATTGGTTTCYGGTAGCGTGTGCAGGTCCGTCCACATCTTCGCGGCCCGCCTCCAGAATCGGTGTTGTGCCGTGGCAATGTGGGCCTCGGCCTCCGCCACGCTGGTCGCAACTGTGAGGAATGTCCCCACAATTGCTTGTGCGCCTACCCTTTGCACTCGGTTGATCGGTCCGATGTTCTTATTCTTGAATGCGTGCATCCAAACATTAGATGCATAGTCCACCACYGGAGCYACSGTCGMTGWGAASAGCTGCCGYGCKGTCGCTGGRGAGAGRCCTCGGAGMCGTCGWAGCTCCATCGCWGCCTCCAGRCCYTTRGAYGCTGCYCTTGCAATATGCTCCTTGTACTTCAGTCKCGTGTCCATCAGSACCCCCAGGATTTTGACCTTGCTTTTGGGCTCCACCGTCTGTCCTTTGATAGTGAACGGCTCTTGATCCACTTTGCGAGCCTTGGGTGCGAAGTGTATAATCGCTGTTGTGTCGGCTTCAAAAGTTGCTCCGCTCCTCTTCTCCCAGTCGAGCGCTTCGTTAATGATGCTTGTGATGCCCTCCCGATTACTGTGCACGGTTGGCCCGGTCACCCACGCGGTAAAGTCATCCACGAAGGCAATTGCTCCTCCCTGGCTGTCGATCTGCCTCTGCACGAGGTCGGCGTTGAAGAAGAGAAATAGGATTGGAGACAGGGGCGAGCCCTGAGGCAGTCCAGGCTGTGGCAGGTCCTGAACCTCCGACAGTTGTCCATTGATCTGGATGGCCGCCGTTCGTCCCGAGCAGAACGCCTCAACCCACCGAAGCAGAACCTCCGGTATACCTCGCGCTTTCATCCTCTGGACCAGTCGTTCCTTACAGACCCCATTGTAGGTCCCTTTGACATCGAAGCTTATCAGGCTCAGCACCCGTCGCCCTCGCCATGCTGCGTAGATTTACTCCTGTAGGAGTAAGAGTGCTTGCTCCGCGGACCGCTGCTTTCGGGCCCCGAAGTGGCTCGTCGGGAGCAGGCCGTGGGTCTCCACTGCGTGCGAGATTCTTTCTGCTACCACCGATTCTAGAATCTTGCCTAATGTTGCGAGCAGTGAGATCGGCCTCCATGCCTTGGCAACGGTGTAGTCTTCCTTGTTCGGTTTCCTCAGCGGGATTATCTTTGCGTGTCTCCACTGTTTCGGCAGCGTGCCTCCCTCCAGTGACGCCTGGAAGAGATCGAGAACCCGGTGTTTGACCGTGGGCCAGATCATCTTCCACACTATGGCTGGTAGGCCATCATCGCCTGGCGCCTTCCAAGACTTCGTTGCGAGCAACTGCCGCTCTACCTCTTCCATGGTGATGGTCGGCATCTCTACCGGCGCTCTTTGCAGCCTGGTCCCCTCATCGTCAATGCTGTCCGGCAGCGGTGGGAAGAATTTGGTCAGTAGTTCTTCTGCCTGCTTCCTATGAGTGGTGGTAACCGTTCCATCTGCTTTGAGGAGCTGCGGTACCTTCCCGAAGGCTGCATCTTCCCCTGATTTCAGATACTTGGCAGCTTTCCAGATGTTGTCGTTGTCGGCCAGAAACCCGTTCCAGTGTTTCTTCTTCTGTTTCCGAATCGCGTCATGGTATTGCTTCGCGGCGCTTGCGGCCATGTCCTCCAGCTGTGGCACCTTTCGGCCCGCGCGTCTTTCCGAGCGGGCGTGGTTTCTCCAGTGTGTGTATATCTGACGGAGTTGCGTCAGGTCTGCCGTCCACCATCGCTTTGTGTGCGGTGACGGTTTGGCCTTCGGCGTCAACGCACGAACCGCTTCCGACACCGCGCACATAAGCCGATCGGTCTTCTGCTGTACGAAGCCTTCCACCGGAGTGGCAGCTAGCGTTCTCGCGATTCTAGCATTGATATCTTTCCACGGTGCATTCTTGACTAGCAGTTTGTCTGTCTGCGTTGGAGCCGTCCAAGGCGCATCAAAAACGGTCTCAATGGTGCCGTGATCTGAGCCGTGCTCCGTTCCATGGACCGCACATTTGATCATCGAGTCCGTCAAGATTCCCGAGGCGAGAGCGAGGTTGATCGTCGACTCGCAGTCCCCCGAATATCCTCCGCCGTGCCATGTCTTGGTGCCTCGTTTAAGCAGGCTACTGAGTCCAAATTCATTCATGGGGTCGATGATCGGATCCGCTTCGCCTTGCCTTGCCGAGGACACCTCGTCTCCTCCCCACAGTTGATCATGGCGGTTAAAGTCTCCCATGATCATGATGTCCACCACCGTTCCCGAGCCTCGCCGTACTTTAGTGATTGCCTTTCGGAGGTGATCGCATGCATTATCCAATGAGGAGGGTTCCCCTCCCTCTACATAAACTGATGCGATAAGAATCCGTCGCTCGGGAAGCCGAATGACGGCCGCCGTTAGGTCCGGCGACTCGATCCGCACTTGCTCCGGTTCCACATCCTTGTTGACCCACAGCATGCTTCGGATCGCCCATCTCCCTTCCCTCCACGTGGAGGGAACCATCTTGGTCCATTTATGATGCCCCATTGGAGTGGTCAAGAGCCGGCCTTGAATCCTCCCCGCCTGGGGTTCCTGGATCGCTAGTGCCACTGCGTCCTGTGTCTCTTCATCGTTCATCAAACTGTCATGCACTGCACCCTGTTTCCTCACATTCAGTTGCATCACTCGGAGCGTTTTATTCATTGCGTGACGGGTAGAGCTTCCGACAATTCCTGCTGAACGATTCGTGAGGGCCACCGCATGGGACGCACTTCGGAACCGTTTGATCGCAGCTACTGTGACGATGGCCTTCCATAGCGCATTTTGCACACCTCTGGACATTCTTGCACTGGAAGGCCTTATGGCCAATCTCCTGGCAGTTGTAGCATTGCGTCGGTCGTGGTCGATGCTCGAAGGTGCTGGTCACGCCGGAATCTCCCCCAGCGTGGAAGAACCCGTTGGCCAGCAGTCTCCGTGCGTGACTACCTTTGGTCAGATAAACGACCATTGACCCATACGATTTTCCACTGTCCTTCTTGCTGAGCCATGCGATTTTCGCGACGGTGGCCTCGTTCTCCTCGGTGAAGGCTGCTGCCGCTTCGGCCCGGATCTCATCCTTTTCATCCAGAACCGCTGCTTTGTTAACGCTGTCAACTTTGATCGGGTACAGCTCATCCCGGAGCACCCGCGCTCCCGCACCGATCTTGGCTTCCACCACTTTCTTGATCAGCTGATGTTCGGCTTCGTCGCGACACGCTATTCTGATTCGGTTCGTGTTCTTCGGGCTCACAGTGACGGCGCGACAGCGCCAGTGAGAATGGACTTCCGTGGTTCGGATTTCTGTCTCGACTGCCGCCCGGATCGAGCCTGCGGATATCCTCTCGTTTTCGATTTCCGCCATCTTCGAGGTATCTATGGGGCAATAGAGTGTGTCGGTGAACGTAGTTGGGGTTGTGTTCGATGTCGAGAGACTCCGTATATTGCTCGGGTGACTGAGCGGGGGAGTGCGGGCCACATCTGCATAAGACGGAGAACCCGTGAGAGTGGGAGCGCTGATTTCCTCGCGTAAGGATTGAATTTCGCGGAGGATCTCGTCGTGGCCGCTCGGAGCGCATGCTTCGGAGTGGCATTGCGATGTCGAGGATCTATCTGTCAGGTTCTGTAGCTCGTCTCGGACCTCGGCGAGGGCAGCACCAAACTCTGCTTTAGCCTTGTGTAGTTCTTCTTTGTGTAGCTCGTCTCTTAGTCTAATTTCTTTCCTGAGTTTGGCAATCTCTTGGACCAAATCGCTGACCTCGAGGTCGTCGCTCGACCGCGGAGTCGTCCGAAGTAGGGGAGGGGCCACGTGATCGGAGGCCTGAGGCCCCAACACCACTTTTCGAACACAATGCTCGTGGGCAGAGGAAGTGAGTTAGCGGTGAGCAAAGCGGTGAACAAAGCGGTAAATCTCTAACATGGGAAAATACGATGTAAGGCGGCTATGTACTGCCGTAACCAATTCCTTGGCGGTCCCCCATTCCAGCCAATCAGAGCGTCGTGAGTGAGTCCGCTCTGACTAGCTCTAGTTCCCCTTTGGTTCACTCGCCTTGATTCTTGATGCATTTTGACTCATTTTCCTTTTCATTTTCACTTCAACCATGCGCCTCCCTCTTGAGATCCTCCAGCTCATTCTGCAGGAAGCAGTCGATATTTTGCCCTACGGTGATATCCTGCACTCCCGACTCACCAATAGTAAGCGAATCATCTGCCACAGGAATACGCTTCTAACTCAGCCTAGGCCTCTTCAATAAAACCCTGTGGCCCACCAGTGCCAGCCTAGATCACCCGGGAGCCATCTTCACGGTGTGGCGCAAGTTTCCCTACAAGCGGAAATATCTCTGGTTCTTAATTGAAAACCATCGAGAGCGACCGTGTTTCTTCTCCGAGTTATGTCACGACATTCGACAGATGCCGCACATTGCTGCGACGAGTGAGAAAGAAAAACACATCCTCATGGATAAAATGATCGATGCTATTTTGCACAGTACCGAGAGTCCCAGCATGCTATTCAGTCCCCATCGTTATCGCGCTTGCATTGAAAATGTTACTGACGCGTCCGGTGGACGGATCGAGCCCCTGGAAAGAACGCTTGAAAGCGGGCTTGCTGCGAGCGCCATCCTGCGAGGAGATCATGTGGAACTGCAGTCATTACTAGACGAGGGGCTCTGGCTGATGCGGTGGAGTGAAACTATGGGTCAGGTGCCGGTGGATCTAGCATATAAAGAGGGCACCCCGGAGATCATCAAGATCGTGGCACCTCGCTATTCTTTCTTTTACCAGAGCCGCTCGTGGTGGACTAAAGACCACTCATGTGGTTTGGCGGTGGCCGCCAGGCGTGGGGATGCAGAGCGAGTGGAATTGTTGATCAAGACTAACCTGGATAGAGGGTGGGATATCTCGCTGGAGCTGTACAAGGCCGTGGAAGGGGTATTACGGATCGGAAAGGTTGAGATGGTGGGAGTGTTGGAGAAATACATGACCCATCCGAGGGAGTCGATGCAGTGGCTTTGGTTTTACTGCTACAACGAGGCTGTTAAGAATGGCATGTTTCATGTGGTGCGATGGCTATACAATCGCGAAGGCGCTCTCATGAAACAAACCTCTCCGTGGCATAAGACGCCGCTTTTTATCGCCCTTCACGATTGTCCTTCCAATGCGAGATTGGAAATGGTTCGGTTGTTGCTTGAGAATGGAGCTGATCCGAATGGAAACGGAGGTCTAGAAGTCTCTCAAACTCCACTTCAACGAGCTATCCAAAACGGAGATCTGGAGGCTGCGATGTTGCTGGTGGAATTTGGTGCCAATCCAAATACGGCGGCACGAGGAACTGTACCTTTGCACATGGCCATTCAGCAGGGGCATCCGGCGTTGGTGCGATGTATGTTGGAGCATGGGGCCAAACCCAGATACCAATTCAAGGGCAAGAGATACACCGTGCGGCGGTCAGAGCACATTACGACGTTGCTGGAGGATTTAGGGTTCGACCAGGTTACTGAACAAGAATATGTGATTTTGGATCGGCCAGACACAGGCTCCAGGGCTTGTCATTGAGAATCCTTTGAACAGCAATATGTACACATTTTTATTATAACGGCATCCTCCATCGAAAGTCTATCCTTCCCATCTGAATCCCCTCAGCCGGTTGTCGGCTCCTTACAGATCTCAAATGGCAACACCCATCTCGTTTTTCCACCTTCAATCAAAGGGGGAAGCTCCACTTTTGCCGACGTGAAGTGACTCATGACTCCACAGAACACCCAATCCCAACGATTTTCTTCGGTGCTGGTTGAGGGCAGCAGGTTGTTCTTCCTTTTGAACACAACCCGGTCAGTACCGACGTCAGTCTTCGAATTCCTCCCGCAAGACAGCACACTCCCGTCCGCCAGAATTGGAAACTCAAGCAGATCGCTATAGCCTTCTCCGGCATTCACACAATCCTCGTGGAAATCAATGTTGTCACTGTTTCCGTAAACATGAGGATAAAGGGCCTTGGAGGCTTGTTGCCATGTAGCAGCGCCCGCAGTCGAAGCACCCTGGCTGTACGAGATAGAGTATTTGACCCCTTGCTTCATGGCATCGAGAATGCTGTCGCGTGACCAGGTTTTGTAGCCTGACTTCGAGTTGCACCCGAGCTCTTCTGGGATGGCATCCGCGTTGGAAGGCTCCCCTGGATCCCCTTGATAGTCCGGTGCACACGATGGCGGAGCTGCACGTTTGTTTAGGTGAACGTTACCAATATCTCGTGGCCAATCATCGTCACAGATATCTGCACCGGCCTCGATATTAATTTCTCTATTCAGAATGTCGATGCCGACTAGCACACGGAAAGAAAGTTAGCAATTGGAGAGATCGGAGAGCTGTGAGCTTGAACAACAGACCTTCAGTGGCGCCAATTCCTGCACGGAGGCTAACAAAATCGTGAGAATCGATCGCGTTGGCGGCAACATCCAGAGTATACTCGATTGATTTGAGTGTGTTGCTGAACCAGTTGAGGCCGGCCGAAATGTCGCCATTGGGAGTCCTATCCCGCATTCGTTCCTGAACCTCACTAACATAAGTTGCCACTGAGTTCTTGACAGACGTTGCTTGAGACTGCGCGGAGGTCTTCAGGTCATTGGGGACTGAAGGGGTCGCCACACCCTGTTCAATCATCCCGTAGATGGATGAGTAAATAGGCTTGATGGCTGTGATTTGAGCCTCGATAGCGCTGGTAATGCTCGTGGCAAGTTCGGCGTCCATGGGAGGTGGATTCCAGTCACCGTTGGTCGAGCCATCCGGCCCGTCATAGTCGAATGGAAGCGTTGGCCTCTGAGCGGTGCCACTGCTGCCGCCGCTGCTGCCACCGCTGCTGCTGCTGCTGTCGCTGTCCGTGTCAACGTGATGTTGGTCCGTAGAGCAAGTCAAGCCGCATGACTGGGTACAGCCCTGGATGCTGCAGCCTCCGCCACACCCTTGGGTGCCGCAGTCATCTGTGGGGTTGCTCGAGTCACAACCCCCAAACAGCTCACAGCTGTCTGTTCCACAGCCAGCCGTACATGTCTTGCTAGGGGTCGCGCTAGACCAAGTGACAGAGGGGACATTGGATCCCACTGAGACGGAGACTGTAGCCTGCGGCTGGATTGTGACAGTTTGGGTACCTTCTGCAAAGATGGGCTTCGGGGTGGCACTACCCGACGGCACGGGTGAAAATGTGGCCTCATTGCTGTTCAGGACCATGGGCCTTGATGGAGGCATAACGCTCTGGAGCGGGTAGAACGCAGCAGGCGTAGTCATTCCTGACGGAATGACAACAGGCCAGAAGGGGATTGCATTGGTGACCAGTGATGGCACACTGAGAATGGTGGTTTTGGTCCCAGTCGAAGTGCCCAATTTAGTCCATACCGACGTGACCATGGAACGGAATGTGATGGTAGTATCGTCCTTGAGAGGATACGGGGGTAGGATGATTCGACATGGGGGAATGCATTCAACGTCCGGTTTGCTGCTTTTCCAGATCTCTGGAGCAGCATAGACCTCCCCGGAAGTGGCACTACCGGAGCCTGTACAGGTTCCTTCGGGACAATAGCCGTGATTGCATGCGAAATTGCATAGGCCAGCATCCTCTAGGCCTTCAACTGGGGACCCGGTTACACCAACAACATCGGGAGACGGCACCAGAGCTCCTTGTGCAGTACAGGTGCAGACATTCCTGGGACAGAAACCATAATTACAGCTGAAGCTGCAAAGACCGGCGAGCGCTCCAGATCCACTTCCGGCGATGCAGGCCGGAGGCGAAAAGTCGGACACCGTAGGGACAATCAACGGAACCTCCTCGGTGCCGCAGCTCGATTCGGGGCAATATCCCAAGTTGCAATTAAAGGCACAGAGACCGGAGTAACTGGCATCTTCACCCGCAATGGGATATCCAATGATTCCTGTGGAGTTCGGTGCCTTCAGTGGCCGGCCAATTTGCCGGCAAGTACATGCCGATATAGGGCAGTAGCCATAGGAGCAGGCAAAATCGCACAGTCCGGCAAAGTTGCCAGTGCCGGTTCCATTGATGCAGGCCATCTTAGAGACCGGGAGTGCTGGACTGGCCGATACAGCACCAGATGCCGAAGCACTGCCAACCCAGGCATTGAACAGGCCGTCCGTACATCCTGAGGAAATGGACTTGCCATTGATCTGAGCAAGTTGTGTTCCGCCGCGAGAAAGCGTCACGACAACAGGACCGCTACCGGTGAGCGGAACATGACCGTGATAGATACCGATTCCGCCATCTGGCTTCCAGCTCCTGGATAAAACGTTATTTTTCCATGCTTCGGGGTTTGTTTGGATCGGAAGAAAGGCGTGCTTACCATGTGGCTGTCTGAACAGCGCCCCCAACGCTGACCGTCACCGTGGCATCCATTGTCAACAGAGCAGAAAAGAAGATACGATCTTGCACCACCTCAGTCGGAGCATATTCAAGTTGCAACTGACTAGCAGTGTTTCCAGTGGTTCCGCCGCCGCAGGCTGCTGCAGGGGAGAGACGATACCAGGAGACGAGGCCTTCCTTGGTCACTTGGGCAGTTTCACTCTTATACATGTCAATGACATACGGCAGCAATAATCTCCAACCATCGTGTGGCATATCGGTAGCAAAGTTGCTGGGGGCCTTGCCGATCTTGAAGGCTTCCAACGCATAGTCATACAGTGGGCCAATGTAGTGAGACTCGCCATAGTCATTCCCTAAAAGATATCAGTATTAAGCACAGATTTGGATCCCTTTGACTTACAGGAGATGATTTCCACGAACTCAGGCTGGTTGTAAATAACCTCTACCCAGCGATCATACCATAGATCATCACCTCGCCAGAGCCAGTTCTTATCATATCCAGGTAGATTGGTAAAGAACCACGGCGAGACGGCCATCATATAAGGCTTGGAACCAGAATCGTTCAGTGTCTGCGTGTAAGATGCATCTGTGTAGGTATCCATATCCTGTGGACCCCAGGGCCAAGCAGCCCAGCTAAACAGACCATCTGCGACGCCGCTGCCTAGTTTGAGGGCCGGGATAGCACCCACCGAAGACCAGTCGGGAATAAAGAAGACGTTGTATTTTTCCTTGATACTGATCCAGTCTTCGGCCGAGCCCGAGCCCTCGAATGTGGACACTAGGCATTGTCCGTTATGCTGGTAGTAAGCGTCCAGATTGGTATAGATCGTCAAAAGCTCGGCCACCTCATCCGCTCCCCAAGCACCGTTACCGGCGTAGTCGAAACTGAGAAAGAGTTTGAAGCCTTTGCTGGCAGCGACTTTGAAAGCCTCTGGCATGATCTGGGCGACCCTCGGGTCAGAGGCAATGTTTAATGCAAAGGCATCGATGTGAGCGTCTTGGGCAGCTTGGATGTCTGTCCCCCAGTCCGCTGTAGTGTAGTTTTCGGCATTCATCAACTAAGTATCCGGTTAGATTTTTGTTTCTTGCCATTGCCGGGTTCCCCAATTGGAATGTCCATCCGAGACTTACCATGAAATGTGCAAAGACCGCTGCAGCTTCAACATGTCTAAGCCAAAGCAGGGCCACCGCCAGAAACGAGGTGAACCTCATTATCAGCCACAATGGAAGGGAAAACCGATTGATTCGAATCTACCAAAACTATATGGGGAGTAGATGGTATTTAAGGACGACTTGAACACGGCTCCTATAGCTCTCGAGAAGAACTCAAGAGGCCCTTATTGGTCCATAGGGGAGCATCGCACTAGATGGAGTTTTCTTGCGCTAATTGTGAAGCCGGCTATGGTCCGAAATGAGACATCCACACGAAGAGATCACAAAGACATTGATATTAGCTGGAAAGTGAAATTTTGATCAGAGAGTAGTTTCCTTAGCGCTAAAGCCTTAGGGCTAACAAGGCGTTAGGGGCGAGTACGATGAGAGTGCCCCTCATCTACTTCGGAGGCGTTCAAGCCTCATTGGCGACCTTATTTGAATCAACTTCATGGGAAGCATCTAACGGTCAGTAATGTTGCTAGTTGATACATAGAAATTAGATGACATTCTAGAGTGGTTGACCCAATGCACGTTGTACTCTCCATTGAGGACTTTTGCACTGCTCGGAGCCACATTGGCTTAGGCCCTGGTACAAGCAAAGTAGTGACCTTTGGGAAAATAAGAAGCGAAGATAGTGCCGGGAAGTATAGAGAACATCGGTGGGTCTCATCGGCAAGCCAAAGCACCTCGGAGATTAGAGGTGGACCGCACTCAAAACTAAGTCCTACTACTACAAGAAGCAAAATTCATATTGATTGCAATCCATGATACTACCGAGTTGGTAAAAGAGCAGGAACCTTTCGCCGTGGGTTACATCGTGCCAAATTGGATTCCAGGTGCTAACCTTCAAGGACTATCTTCCAACTCAGCTTCGGCAATGATCGAGAGCACCGGCACCTATTCACGAGACCCCAGAATACTACATCGGCTACAGAGTAGATCCTGCGCACGGATACTGGCTAACGCCGGTGCATTCGGCTGCTTCCGACTAGTGGATGAAGCTCGGGCTGCTCCGACTTGGGCGCCTTAGCAGTGGACCAGTGGCGATTGTTCTCTACTTATAATCTCCGAACTGCATATACGAAGATCCACCATCCATTTTATGCAGGGCACAGTCGGGAATATTCCAAGGTTGCTAATCTCATATTTAAAGGTCCGACGCTTAACGGCTTTACTAACCGCGGTAGTGACAACCAAGGCTTGGGCATTATGATTGTACTTTTAGTGTAACAAATCAAATAGCACGAGAAATGCCATGATATTACTAGCGAGCCTCTTCCCAGGTACTAAATCTTTCTGGCTGCGGTTGAACAGGGGTAGTTAGCATGGATCAATTTGCCTTGGCGGTGCCGGTATCCATGGATATGGCGGTACTTGGACCCTTCTGAATTTGCTGCCAAGATATACTAATCGAACACCGCGTAAAAAGAGATGAGGTCCACCAAGTTCGTACAAATCGTAGGGCGCAGGAAGGTCGCGGGTAAATCCCGCCCCCACTTGGTGAAGGGACTACCTGCACAAGTACACACTAGTGGTGTCTCACATTTTTGAGCGTTTCTTTTCAGGTTTGCAAGCATAGTTCGAAAAATGCTTGTCGTTGGAAACAATCTTGTAAAAAAAGGCTTGTTAGAGACCCCCTTTGCACGCCAATTTTGACTAAAAGTGGACTACTGTTCTAACGCAAAAGTTTCCGTACGGTCAGGTGACCGCCCCACATTTTTATAAGTACTTTTTTTTTTTTTTTGTATCTTCGGATTGAACTAATTATTCCGTGGGTAATCACTTGCGCTGCGGACTGTTGTAGTAAATTCAAGAAGGGCGTCAGATAGTATTATCAAACCCATATCCTTTCCGAGTCTATCATATCTTTTGACGCCAAATTCGGGGTAAAATCCATGATCGAAATAGGGATGTTGAAATTAGTGACTTCCTGCACTTCGAAATATACCTGAGAAAAAGTGGGGCGGTGACCTGATTGTGCGGAGATGTACATACGAGTGCCAAGGGACTAGGTATTGATGATATCTCTCCTGAGTTGACAGATACTATGAGCTGAAGCTATAGAATGTTGCCGCTTATGATAGGGGTTCCTTCTAATTTAGTATCTACAATTGATTTTTTTACCAAAAAAAAAAAAAAAAAAAAAAAACCTTCTCGGCAATAGCTGAGACACTGACTGCCCCCGAACACTTCAGCAGACTACCGAGTAAATGGGTGGATAACTCTGCGGCGATAGGCCAAAAGCAGGCTAGGGGAAGAAGGAAGATTAAAAGCTCTTCGTACTTAATCCTGTTCATTCGCCAGATTCATTTCCTGTCAATAATACCTACGAATAATGCCTTCTCTCTACAGATCCCTCTTTCTCGCCCTGGCTCTCACGGGAGCGCAAGCTTCGGACTGTTACCACTCTGTGCATAATGCGACCATTGCCTTTTTTAGCAGTGCCGCCATCACCTTCAGCTATGAGGTGGACACGGCCGCGGATTGCTTGGACTGGTGTGGCCGGGTGGAAAAGTGTCAGGCCTGGCTTTATGTCAACCACGCAAGGGAATGTGACCTTTATCGGGCAGCATCATTGACCGTGGCCGAAAACCCCGGCTTCGTCTTTGGAGGATGTGCTCCAACCGTTGAGGACACGTCTCCTTCATCTGTTCAGACTACCTCTTCTGCTGTGTCTTCAGGAAGCGCCAGTAGTATCTTGGTTCGTAGTCCATATAATCTGACTCCGGATTGAGCTAACGAAGTCTGTTCTTTTAGCCCCGTCACCACAAACACGTTCACCACAGACACGGTCACCGTTGAGACAGCAATACAAACCTCCGACGGACTCCAGGGCTGAAAGTCAGTCTTCGGTGTGTATAAATGGATACAATGCATGAGGGCATTCCTCCAAAAGCAGTATCTCAACTAAATGCTGTAGTCGATATGACATTTCAAAACCATCGACCAGCATGGCTAGAAATGCTAACTACTCATTCGAATGGAATATCCTAATCCCCCGTATTCGCTATAATGTGATGTCACTCACCTTGACTAGATCTATGAGAGGAAGCTAAAAGTGGCTGGAGACGAATTCTTGAGGGCCCTCCCTGTTCTCAGCCGTGAAGACGGTCAAAAAATCGGCAGTGTTTTAATGATTGGCTTTGGTTCATTTTATTTTTCATACGCCAATGCTCTTACAAAAAGCGTATGGTTTCCTTGTGCTTGCGGGAGTCTTACAACAAGGATGCATACTCTTACCATAACATTCAAACCCCTCCTGGACATATTGCCCTGGCCGGAAAATATGCTGTCGCACGTAGGAAGGCTAATTCCTTTGATATTTTCTTTATCAGCATTTATTTGCCTGGTAATCGTCTTTGTAGGATGCACATCGACCTCATCTCCAAATGAATTGTATTTCTTAAGGGTAAGTCAAGGTCCCATAATTAGGGCTCCGAAAGGAATAAGATTATTCATGAATATTCATGAATAATTGCGAATATGAATTATATGAATTGCATTGTTGAGTATCACGGTGGCTGAACCTGATGGCAGGGATTAGGAACAGATATATATGAGACATCCCCCCTGTTAAAGTTAACTCCTCAAGTCAATTAGAATCAATCAGACAATCACTTATCTCAACACCTTTATTCACGCGAATATAAGATTCATTTATTCATATTCGCGGAGTGCGAATATGAATATACCCTGTATTCGCATTCATTTATTCCTTTCGGAGCCCTACCCATAATCTGAAAGAATGATTAGCTTAAGTCAGAATCACAGGTGAACTTGACTGATTTCCAGGAACTTGGGAGCTTTCATCTACGTCACTCCCTCAGTATTGCCGAAGTGGACGCATCCGATGTCGCAAACACAGCCAGTAGTGAGGCGAACAGCGTTGTAAGCAGCAATTCAACTACCGTAATTTATGCCTCCAGCGCCGCAGAGACCGCAATGAGCCAGGCCACGCTAAGGTTCAATCCTTATCCGACGAAATTAAGTCACATCTTCCAGATCTCTACTCTGTGGGGCTTTGGGGATATTGTCAAGACCAGAAGGAAACAGTATCCTATTCCAGCTGCTCACAGCCAAGTACCTCTTTCTCGTTTGACTTGTTGAGCATTTTTGGTTCAGTTTCCCCAGCTATTGCCCTGAAACGAAGGAACGGAGTGAAAGGGGTTACAAACCGCGCGGCTGCGCGAGGCTGAGTTAACGCTGCTTAGAACGCTGCGATTCACACAGCCTTCGCCTCCCTATCATTGGTTGTTGGTTGGATTCATAATCACGTGTTCCTTCTCTTTTATGCCTCCTTTGGTGGGAATGGTCTCGAGTGATCTCTCGGCCTGCCTGTTTCACAAGGAACATCCTAGTATGTTGTCCCAATCAACCCCTTCCTGTCCGCTGTTACAATCATCTGCCAACTTCCGGTTACGATCTCGCCATATTTTTGGTTTTCTGCACTCTTTCTATTCGGCCCTTCCTTTCCCTTTATCCTTGCCGTTCTTTTCCCGCGCCCGCCTATCTAATACTTATACCAGTGCTTTCCCATGCGCTTATTATTATAGTTGTGTTTTGCAGTATAAGGCGAACACTTTTGTCTATTCCCCAGGTTCTATCCTGACAACATCCGATGATGAAAATTGCATACTGTCCTCCACGCCTATAATTTGGACCTGTCGGTTGTTTTATCTGCTACAAAACCAATCTTCTACAATCTAGTCTTCGGGCAATGAAGAAGATACCGACACGTATTTCATGCACTGTCCCGAGGCTACCCAGCCAATAGTGACATTTCTCGGTGTCGTTATTGGTCAATTGAAGGGTGGGCCCACTCTTCTCTGCCGTCTCCAGACCACTGTTTACAACAATTCAACCTGAACCCATGACACCTTGCCTGTCACCGCATACTTCAGAAATGGTCAGCGTTGGGCCAACTTTCCGCCACTGAGCATAATCACCCATGTTTTCTTGACCGGTCGTATTTTCGGCCTCACAAAAGAACATCGCCAGTTAGCTGTCGTTACGGATGATATACACTTTCTCCCAACACCAAATAACCATTTGCCCGCTACCCCTTCCTCGACTGGTAAGCGGAAGCGCGTGGACCGTTGGTCTCAGAGAGCCGGCTCACAAACGCCGACCAAATCGGCTACAGGGTCACAGTAGAATCACTTCCTATGATACACCAGTCCCAGGAATCCCCTGAAGTTACTGCACCTGGGCACCTGGTGACGACGATGAGGAAGCCACGCAAATTACATGGCCAGACACGCCCGACGAAACCAAGCCTCGCCGCGTCCTACCACGCCATTTCCAGAGAGGCGTTCTCACAGACCACGAAAAAAATTATATGCCGATATACTTACACAAACGAAATACGATAGTTGATTAACAGATTATGTCGACGATTGATGGATCGGTAAGGTCTCGTACGTAGCAATGGATTATCACTAAACAGCTGTTCTTCTAAATACATCCGTCCGCCTGTTATATACATACCAGACTCAGGGGCTTGCTTCTTAGTAAGCTTCTCTTGTGGATCCTGTCCAAAACGGGATTAGTGGTAAACTACCACTGACAGATTACTGATTTCTCAGTTTTCCAAGATGTTGCTGATATTAGTCAGCTACTTTCTACCTTTTCATTGGCCAATGTTCACTCCAAATTATCAATCAAGCAAACTGATGGCTTTAACTCCCTGTTCCTGCCTTTCCTTTTCATCGTTTCAGGGCCACAGCGTGCGCAGCGCGCGTCTCCAGTTCATTTACACCGACCCCTCGCAAAGTTGAACACCAGGTCACGTGATATGTATAGATCTGTAGGAGTGGCTGCCTATTAGGCAGACACTACGCTAGGCAGCAGGGAGATGAGCTGCTGGAACTACAAATAAGTAGATCTTCTATAGAGAATATCATCACACTTGTACCTTAATCCAAGGTTCAACTTTCATTGCGAGGGGTCAGGGTAAATGAAACACACACACACACAGACTGTAACATGGACCCGAGTCATTCGCAAAAGCACGTCAATCCGCGCGGAACAGTCAGTATACGCCCAAGTGATTACCCATCAATTCTATGAAGTACTAGCAAACAAATCTACAGCAGAGCAGTGAAGCTATGTAAAGGTCTATCCGAAGGCTGTCTTTGCAAATGGAGATATTGGCTCGTACTCTCATCCCATGGATAATGTCCAGACAAATGATAAGCGATAAACTCATGATAGGCTCGGTATGAGGCAAAGTGCTAGTCTATCAAGGCCAAAATCAGTATGGAGGAGAATTTTTGGATGTTATTGGGACATCTGCCCTTGCTTCGACCGTTCATCACTTCTCCACTCACGTCCTTTTTTATTCTTAACCGACTGTTCTTAAACGACTGTGCTCGACCGTTTGTGCTTAACCGTTTGTGCTTAACCGTTTGTGCTTAACCGTTTGTGCTTAACCGTTTGTGCTTAACCGTTTGTGCTTAACCGTTTGTGCTTAACCGTTTGTGCTTAACCGTTTGTGCTTAACCGTTTGTTCTTAACCGTTTGTTCTTAAATTTTTATTAACCAACAATTGCTGGCTGTTTATTGATTATTTGCAGTCAACCGTTCAATTCTTAGTTTTAGTTGTAAAGGTGTTATTGAGAACATCTCTGTCGGAAAATTTGCTTGACCGCGACCTGGCCGAGTCAGTGGTAATCGCAGCCCCACAAAGCAATTCGCGATATTAAAGTTCGTTTTAGGTAGCTGAATATCTTGTACCTAGTTCGTACGAATACTTGCAGGCTTCCATCGGGTATTGTTGGCAGTGCAACGTTAGTGGGTAATCTGTTTTCGAATTCTACTGTATAGAGCAGATGGCGCAGGGTTTGTGGACACCGGAGTCAAATTGGTCTATCGGTTACCCTACTTGGGTGACTTAAATCTGATTTGAAGGATTTTTCGCTGAGCTCAAAGCTTTTAAAAAACGTAGTTAAATTTTTSATGGAGTAGATCCAGACCAAGGCTTTAAAGACTTTCTAAGCTAGTCTAGTGATGTTGTCAATGCAAAAGAACAAAGTGCCAGAGGTCATTTTCGGTACGCAGGTTCGATCGAAAGAATTTCGAGAAAATATTCGTCATGTATAATTGAATGACAACTACCCATGCGGCTCCACGACGCGTAATGATTATTTATTTCATGGATTGATCCATTAAACCAATCGTTATCAAGAATTCGTTTCGCTGATGCCCTTGCTGGCTGGAAGGTTTGTTGCATACTTCGCAAAACCTGTTCTTAATTTCTATCGTCTGCAACCGAGCTTTGAAGATTTGACACCTGTGGAGCTTGGCGGTATAGAACGTTCACACCCAGCCTTTTCATACCATTCAAGAGGGTAATCTGGCATAGGATGAGCTGGTAGGGGGGGAAGATCTATCGAATGTCCTGATAATCTTTCGGGTGATGATGAGATTTTGTTTCGACTGAAAGCAGGTGAGCATTAACCGAAAAACACCTGGTATTCCCTGATACTTACAATGGATACTTTTGGATGTTCCCCCAGGCACACAACATGGCCTCTTTCTGCGCCATTTCATGATCTGATAAAGGATCCACCGACTCTAAGACAAGGGAATTGAAGGTTCCATCTTTTCCGTCTAATATCCACTGCATGCAAAACTCAAACAACCTTGGATAGAAGCCCGCAGATGCCCAATCGATAAGGCACAGGGAGCCATCTTCCTGCCATATAATGTTTCGAGGTGCAATATCCAGATGACAGAGCACGAGATCACAGCTCTGTAAATCTAAGTTCGGGTTGTGTGCGAAAAGCCGGCTATTAAACCACTCCTCCATCCGTCCAAGACTGTCAAAAACGAGGTCTTCTGTTTCAGGAAATAGAAGGCCACGACAAGCACCTCCATAAAGTGATCCAGGGATGTTATATCGCAAAAGTTGCGAAGTGACCAAGCACGCTGGCAACCCTCTGTATGGCGCTCACATCATTTAAAGGATCAATGACCTTTCCTTTCATAAGCT
Organism: Penicillium sp. CF05; assembly: GCA_002916455.1. NCBI lineage: Eukaryota > Fungi > Ascomycota > Eurotiomycetes > Eurotiales > Aspergillaceae > Penicillium > Penicillium sp. CF05. The sequence continues at coordinate 61,741 of PKQL01000033.1, forward strand.
CCATCACAATATAACCCCAGCCTTGCTCGTCAAGAAAGAAATCATACACACGCGGGATACTAACTATGCGGCTGTCCACAAGTTCATGCGCTATCCTTTGATTTTCGAATTCTTCTCTGGTCACATCTGGGCCGCATTTAACAACTTGATGATCAGAGATTTTGATAATCCGTTTGCCGTATTGGCTAACAACATTGCCAGGCAACGGGTTTGCACAAGAAGCGATCACTGAGGCACGTTGCGAGTCTTCGGGAAGCGACATGCTTTGATAATGAAAGAATTGTTGGGGAGGATAGATAGATTGGGAGCAAAAATAATAGATCTGGGACTTCAAGCCGGTTGTAAAGATAACAAGACAATGTCTGGTCTTGCTGAAGAAGAAGAAATAAACTTGGCGCAGAGCGGTGTGAAAAGGGGCCGAAGAACGTAGGGATTGTTACCGCCTTTGATGACATGATTTAGGCGGAGCCATTTGGTTACCTAGGTATTCACTAATCAATAGGCAGCTGAGCTATCTCACGTTCCTAGGACCCCTGTTTGAGATTTCCGAGGCCGTGCGGCTTACATATTCATTGCTGTCCAACCAGTGAAACTAACTTTTGTCTTGAAACAAGGGCCCTAGATTCGTTGGCAGTCGCAGGGTTCGTGGGATATCTGCTAGTGACAGCGGCTCCAATGCTTTGTCTGAAAAAAGCAGATGCGTCAATATGCGCTCAGATCCCCTGCCTCCCGAGTCCAACATAAATTCGACCAAGGGATCCATAAACTCCTGTCACCAAATCGAAGAACTCTGCGCGGAGAATATCTCAATATCTTTTATTGCATAAGTATTCTTCCAATGCCGTCACATCTACTGTCTTCGCAAGTGGTGCAGGCGGACACCACGCCAGTCACCCACCTCCGTGTGGTGGTACACACCCTTGGTGCAGCCGGCCCTAAACCAGCGATAATCATTGGTCCATCTACCTGCTCCACCCTGATGGTAGATCATCCACTCGCATCAACATGAGAGCTGAGTTTGGTGATCCGACCGGGATCCTCGATTGGACTAGACATGGATACATCCAAACCACCTCTGCCATCAAGTATTGGGACTTTCCAGTTGCTGCAGGGGTCACTGTATTATTCTTTGCACGTGTCATAAACCAGCTTCGCCGGGATAGATACGATATGTCCGGGGGAGGCTCCGGCTGCCGGTGGTGGGTGTAAGTTCAGAAAGGCACTCAAGTGCACTTCCAATCTAAGTCATTCGAGCAGGTACAACATCATGTCCGACATGGCTCAGAAGAATTATATCGATCAGAATGCCGCCCGTGACATTTGGCCTAACTTATTATATCTGTACCACACCAAAAAGGTGCCGACCGCATTACGTATGGTTCAAGGGGAGTTTGTTTAGCATTCCCGGTTCGCGCAGGTAGAATTTGACACTCCTTGTCATGGTGAAACACTAAATCCATTGTATACACAAAGTGGTGATAAGCCTAGTCTCTCTGATGCAGATTCGTTCTTCGCGTTCAATTCCTAAACGTAAACGAGACGGGTTTTAGCACTCCACTCGAGCGGCCGTGACTTTACGTGTAGCTTTTAATTTGAACCGGATATTTATACGCTTCAACTGTCAGGGATTTCTGACAGCAAGCTGATGAAGCTATTTTCTGAGCTTCCGCCGCACTGCATCGTTCTCCTAGAGGACATGGACGCCGCTGGAATGGGGCGTAGAGACGACTATGATACAGACCAAGAGAACAAGTCAAGCTCTGCAGTAACCCTGTCAGGTCTTCTGAATGTTCTTAATGGTGTGTCGTCTCAAGAAGGTCGGGTGCTCGTTATGACGACCAATCATATCGAACATCTGGATGAAGCACTCATTCGGCCTGGCCGCGCAAACAAGAAAGTGCATTTCCAGCTTGCCGATAAGAAGATTTCCACTCGGCTTTTTCTCACGGTCTTCAAGCAGACGGCAGATCACAAGGAGTCAAAGCATGAATTCGGTGATGAGACGATCGACAGACTTGCCAACGACTTGGCTTCCAAGATGCCAAACCAAGTTTTCAGTCCAGCTGAAGTTCTGTCACTCCTATTGGAGCAGAAGAACTTGCCTTTTGGCGCTGTTACTAGTGTTGACAATTGGGCAGCGAAGACGAAGGCCGGGAGCCAACTGAAGAGAGAGGACTCCTGGTCCAGGAGTCCTGGATACAAGGACGTCAAGGACTAGGAAGAGAGGGCACCCGCGCAATGGAGAGGTAAAGGGGCATAACACTGCGACGACATTTGGTTTGTGGACGGGACTGACCAAATCTGTGTCGTCAATTGGATGTAGCTTGCCAGGCTCTCCTCCTTTTAAGATGTGTGAAATAGTCAAGAGATTGTGAGATTGTTGGTGGGTTCAGGAGGTCCCATTGGGCCTTTTGTTTTGCCCAGCCATGTGAAAGGAACTTCAACTAGGAAGCTGTGTTACCAAGCAGGAGAAAGGTGGCTGGGAGGCCGCAATACCTTTGGGTACGCATTGACTTCTTACCCCGGTACTCTGTAGGCGGTGAACTATAAAACAAAAGCACAAAGCCCCCCTGAACATGCAGCTTCTCCGAACCTTTCTCCTTCGCCTAGCTATGTGTATAGTAAGGCTCTGGGTCGCTAAATGCTTCCAAGGGCATCACTGGCCAGCCAAAAATCTCTCGTATTTTACGCTTGTTTTCTCCACAAGAAACCTGCACCTAGCATTACGGCAGAAAGAACCACCAGAGAAACGCCTACGCCTACTCCACCTGCAACAATTTGGTGATTGTCCCCTGTTGAGCCCCCTGTGGTTGCAGTGACGGTAGCCACGCTGAAGTCGTTTCCTATGGCGACTAACGTCGCTGCAAGGTACGGCGTAATGAGGAAGCGTCGATCTTAGCCAAGAGAACACCGGTATCCCCCTGTTTGCAATGGTTGCACTGCAGGCATCAGCACATTTATCGATGGGGCAAGGAGACAGTAAGCAGTAAAATACACGTCGCGTTTCATTGATATATCGACCATATAAAAAGCAATTACCTACTTGACCTGTCCGTATTTCTACTGGGGCAGGTTGCTCGGGAATATGATAGGTCAAACCGTGCTGCAGAGCGTTGCACGACAAATTACGGGGACACGCCCTATCAGCAATTCATGATGTCGGGAAATGGGATGAGGGGCTCGTCTCGATTGATAATAGGGTATAAGGCGGTACGGTATTTGGTGGCATGACCCAGACCAGGGCCGCCGTAAAGCGGTGATCGGTATTTTATTCTTCCTCTAGCCTGGTTTTTTTTTTCTTGACCCCCTTACCTACCCTAACTATCAAACTAGTACTTAAGTAGTTAGGTGAGTAGTCAGCAGCAGAGGGGCCGATTTTTTCTTGATCCCTCAAAGCAAACGTCGTCATTGTCTCCGACACTGTACCCATCATACACAAAAGCAAACAATCATCGAGTATCAAAGCTCAGTCCTAGCCTTTTCTTTCTGATCCTTGTACACGAATAATTTTCTCCCCTTTCCAAACAATCTTGGGGGTTTTTTTCCCTCACCTCTACTCGATCAGCAGCCACGAGACCATGCCACAAACTCTAAGACCGCTCGACTACGGGTGCACGGATTGGCGGATCAGTAGCCAAATAGCCGCAGATCTGTACAGTTCTGGTACCAGACTTTGGACAAAAGAAGATCTCGAAGACATAGAACAACAATTGCGCCAATCCTATGCGATGGAGCGATTTTCAGTCCGTCGAATCGATGGAAGCATAATCCAAATTTCCAATCCCATGTTCCAAGTACCAAATCCTATCTGGTAAGTGGGTATGGTATTCTGACTCAATTTCAGCCTGCAATCTAACTTTTCCTTAGGAAACCTCATGTCAAGTACCAAGAATATTGGCAACTTGTGAAAGCACAACCCAACGGCCCAATTGAAACTTACCTGTGCTCTTACATTGTGGATTGGAGCAATCAGACTGCACGAAACTTCCGAGAGCTTCTAGCACAACCTCTGCAAGTCTTTGACGAGAAACACTTGTTGTGGCAGAATAGCAAGACCTGCAAGCACTTGGCAGCCTTGGTCCAAGATATACTCGGTACAAACACTGTGAAGAAAGTTCTCTGCTTCGGGCTCGGTGATTTTTGCCGCTCCGCGCCTGAATGGCTAAAAAGGCAGCACGGCTCTTGGGATGAGGACTCTGAGGTAAAAAATGTTATGGGTTGCATGATTCAGCATTCGATGGCTCTCACTATCGCTCAACTTTGTCGTGGCAATGAAAAATTGCCATTACTTGCTCAGGACCCAGATTATACAGAGGTCGCGGAAGAGATCCTGACCAAGAAGGGATTCAAAATTGTTGGAACTCACGGTGCAGGAGGATTCGCGGAAATTGACGAGGAATCGATCATAATATCACCCTTTGCTGCCGCCCCAGTCAAGCAGATTATCGCTGATCTTGCTCGGCCTGCGCTCATAATTTCCACCGGCTTTGAAGTCTTCAATGGCAATGAGTAAGTTCGCTTTTATCGATCCTCGAATTTGTCTAACATTGGCACTTCACAGAAAACCATTGGCAGATGCTGAATCTCCGAGAACAAGGCAAATGTGGTTGGATTATGACGCCTATAGCCTTCCAAGCCATTCTGATGACGTTGAAATATGCTCTGCGCTGAAGGGACTACATTTGTATTGTAGGCGCCAGCAAACTCTGAATGCGCAAGGGGCCTGAGTTCATGTAATATTATATCTAGGCACGGTGGATCACAAACGATCGGAATAATGAGATGAATTCAGAACGGAAATCTTATGAATATGTATAATTCTTGGTCTCTCCCATCCCTTATGTGCTGCGGTGGATTTCGTAAACTATTTCAGGCAGCCCACGGAGTCATTATTCAGGAGAATCCTTACGACTGGTCGTCGGTCAAGCAGCTTCAGTAACAGTTCAATAATTGCAGCTGTTCACTCTCCCGCCTCCGATCATTCAGTCCTTTTTCTTGGAGCAATTGCAGCAAGAAGGACAAGCCCCACAATCTGCATGGACCATGCTCTTCTCCTGTCCGCAGGTGCAACATTTGATCGCGTCCACGGGATGGCTTATGTCGGATTCAGAAGTCATGATGAAGGCGGGGACTATACATGTATTAGTTGGAAGATCACTGATCCTCAATAGAGGGCACGAGTACTGTACTTGTAAAGACCCTAGCAATAAGGTATACGCTTGAGAGGAGCGGTTCAGGGAAGTGGTCTTTAGCGATCAAAGTTTGAGAATCCAAATTCAATAGAGACCGGGCAGAGTAGGTAGTCTGACGACCAGGTATAATAAGAAACAAAGCCACGAGAGTGATTCTTGAGATATTCAGGAGACAATCGTTACTTTCGCGCTCTTTATACAACAAGAAAGCGGGGTAACAGACATGACAGGTTACCTGGGCATAACATCAGGCGAGTTCATTATATTAAGTGTAGTCTTGTGAGCATCAGATTGTTTCTGACGGGTGCATATGGGATTACTGAGGCTGCCTCCTTGTTAACTCGAGGGTGACGGCCCCTACATTTGGCGCTAATTATGGCTCACGAGCACCAATCAATCTATATTACTGAGTGGCTTTGTTGATCATTAGGCTTCGGCGAAACCCCAATTGGGTCCAAGGTCCCCTATCCGTGCGCTGTGGATGTGAAAAGCATGGATCAGCCCCACCCAAGGCGTTTCCTCCATGTTCAGAGCATCTGTGAGATGATTGGCAGCGTGCATGCGTCGAATCTCATCAGTTGAAGAGGGGAACCGTGTCATGTAGCGAACCAAAGAGATACGCGACTAGATTGACAAGAAGCGAATTAATGTGAAATGAAGTGAATAGAGTTTTTATTCGAAGAACACAATGCTTACACAATATCCCTGCAAGTCTGAGTTCCCCAGTAAGCTGTACAATTTGGCCCTAAAATTTGCTCGGCCCGCTTAGAAAAGTGAACAGTGACCTATGCTCGTACAAGGTCAGGGTTATGCTACGCTCGGTTCAAAAAACTAGGGAGCGAGCTTCTGTATCAGGTTGTTGTTGACGCTGTTACTTGTTTTGGAGCTGTGTAGATCGGCTAGCATTGGCCAATGAACATCACATCACATCACATCACATCACATCACATCACATCACATCACATCACATCACATCACTTCACTTCACTTCACTTCACTTCACTTCACTTCACATTATTTCAATTCACATCACTTACCCTCTGTTTCCTCCCCTGCTTAATAAAATTTCATAATGGCTCAACTATCGCCTGAGGGATTGCTCAATCTGATCGATACAACTTGGAGACAATTCTCGGATATTTTCGTGCCTCTTACCACTAATCAGGTGGACAATATCAAAAGATGTTCGCGGCTGGTTGCAACGGACCCTTCGACGATTCATCGAAATGTTCCCAAATTGCGGGCGCGCACAATCCTCAATGATGTTTTGGAGTGTAGCGAAGAACTGTTTTTTCTTTGTGCATTGTCAGCCCGTCCTACCCAAATCGGCAGTCTGAAATCACAAGATTACCTTCGCGGCCTCATGGATTGGAGAAAAGACAAGACGTGTCCAAAAGGGCTGAGATATGCAATTACACACTATTATGCTCTCTTGCCGAGGAAGAAAGCCACACGTGAGCGACACAGAATAACCCCGTCTCCCCTCAACCCTATACTGAGACAGATTAGATGATGCCGCCTACCGCACAGTTCTTCAAGAGACAGATCTCGCTGATTTCATGAGAAGCTACCCCGGAACGCATAGATCATTTATGATCAGGATACCGGACAATATCAACGAACAACCTGCGATCGAGATTTCGCGCGAGGTGTGCCAGGCCCTCATCAAATTTGTTGTGGAAAAGACACAGGAAAGAATGATGCCTGTTGAAGCAGTTCAGGAACAAGGATAAATATACAGCACTGTGGGATACCCATACAGCATACATGACTGACCATGGGAGATGTTTGCTAAAGCATAACCAGTCTCTCCACGGCCCGTATAGATAGCATGCACCTCCTCGCCACCTCCAGTTATCTGCGCGTACCCCCGTCCGCTACCCTTATCAACCACGACTGCACACACATTTGGCCATTGTTCATATTTGAAATCGTTTTCGCCGGTAGTTTCCGCGGGCGCGATTCGAACCTTGTCGTTTCCTGACATCTGATTGCGTCAATGTGTTATCAGGCACTGAGTGAGTTGTTGGGGTTTGTACCAGTGCCACAGCATGCTCCCGCAACTTGTTCTTCTCATCTTCACTCCGTAACGAGCTCATTTGCAATTACCAGGGATGACTTTTGGCGCTCCGCTGAGAACCTCGGCTTTGATTGGAATGAAGATTTATCTTTCAAAGACTCGTTTTCTTATTAGTAACGAACGAAATAGAGCGTGAAAAAAGGGTACCATACCGACCGGATTTCAAGTTGGTGTGGTGTTTAAGACGATGGTGCTTGCGCTGGGAGGAAGCAAAGAACGCAATGCTGCTAAATGTAATATAGAAGTGAACCAAAATATATCTTCATTAATAAGTTGATTTGAGATGATCTTTGATGCCCAAGAGGAGAATTTTTTCCCCAACCATGAAACAATCGAGGGGTACGAGTGGCGCATGCCCCTCCGTAAGTTGAAATAATCTATCCACGTGATGTAGTTACGTGATATGAAAACTTATCAATAATATCGGGTGGGGGCGTGCACAATCAACACGAGATATTTTTGGTCACGTGACGACAAAATAAAGCCTCGCCATAATACTGCCAAAATCAATCGCCCTATTTGATGTAGGTTGACCGGGCTTGGTGAGTTGGATCTTGCCTTGACTGACGAATGGATAGTCTTTTAGTATCGAAATGGAACCTTCCCTCTAGCGAGGAACTTGACCCAATTCGCGTTTTGGTGCGGTATACCTACGTCGGCCTTGCGTCCATTCGAAACAGTTCGAGATGTGAAATGATGTGAGGTGAAATAATGTGAAATAATGTAAAGTAAAGTGAAGTAAAGTGAAATCAAATGAAGTGATGTGAGGTGATTTGATGTGAGGTGATTTGATGTGAGGTGATTTGATGTGAGGTGATTTGATGTGAGGTGATTTGATGTGAGGTGATTTGATGTGAGGTGATTTGATGTGAAACAATGTAAAGTAAAGTGAAGTAAAGTGAAATCAAATGAAGTGATGTGATGTGAGGTGATTTTATGTGAAATGATGTAATGTAAATTAAGGTGAAGTGAAGTGAAGTGAAGTGAAGTGAAGTGAAGTGAAGTGAAGTGATGTGATGTGAAGTGAAGTGATGTGATATGATGTGATATGAAGTAATGTGATGTGACTTCATGTGAAGGTACATCAAATAATATTGTTCCCAAGCTTTGCTTCAGCCCTCCTTTTCCAAATTTATTGTCTCACCGGGGGCTGGAAGAGTCAAGGTTGATACACCATAGAGTCAGAATACTCAGCACGTCGACCAAAACCTCGCATTGACCTCATTAAAAAGCCAATCTATCTGATCATCATCTTGAAGGAAACACTATTCATCAATACTTGAAGTTGGATAACCATAGCCAATGCTGGTGGTCACGGTATCACCCGGGGCATTGGTATGATTTAGTGAATAGCCCATTGCGTAAGCAATCCTTCTGAACAACCTGGCCCGATTTTACAAGCAAAGGGATACAGCAGAAGTTCCTGAAACTTTAAAGTCTTAATGACTATATAGAACTGAAATGTGATCTCGTACCATTGGTATGTAATGACTGTCTGAATCTCCAACGAGGGTGGTTTTCTTGATTTTATTACGTACAGTATCAAGCGCAAACAACAGAATCTTGTCCCATGAAGTTCTTCAGACAGCTGATAGAGTCAATCGCCCCTTTCCAATTCATATTCACTACAATCCATGACAATTCCTCCATCGAGTCTTTTGGAGCTCCAGAGTACCCTCGAAACTCCGTTCCCACCTCAGCAGACTTTCATCCTCAGAAGACGCACGGTTATACCAAGCAGAGTGCCGACATATCCGCCCATTCTCCCCAACGAGCTGCATCTCTATCTGAAGCGCATGCACATACCATTCATCATACTGTTACACCTCAACCTGTTGACACACAGCCCGAACCGATTGGTTTTATATATAAGCCGAGTCGCGAGTCCACAGGCACATACTTGAATCCTCGAACACCACCGGCAACCCCCCAAAAGAGCGTCAAATTATGGCGTCGAATCATCTGCGGCAGTAAGCCAACCCCTTAGCTTGACTCTCAGTTCGGCGTGCTAATCAATGGACAGACTCGTGAAATCCAATTCTTGGGCAAGCCCTATGGATGATCATCTCGTTGATGTGCATGTATTCATAGAGTATCTGGGTCTATTCACATGCATTCCCAGCTTCCAAATGTGTCTGAAGTTTACTGCTCGATGCATTGATGGAACAACAAAGACTGTAGGGTTTGAACTACAAAAATTATTCCAAGCACCTGAGACGCTGAGCTTTAAAAGACTTGGATTGATCCATCAGGCCCAGAGCCTGATATGTGAAGAGGATTGGAATACCCTGCGGGAGAAAAAGAGGATACTGTTAAATGATAGGCAATACTTGAACGAAGATCAAGACAAAGAGAAATGGAATTCTACGTGTTGAGGCAGTTGCTTCTTTTATCTATTCCAAGACACAGTAACAAATGCTCTACTTGATATGTTGATCTCCACCGCTAGTCTCGAGTGCTGCAAGGCGCTGTGTTCCAATTGGATGACGAGTGTTCCAAGCCCGCACAGCTGAGCCAGTGGAGGGTCGGTGCATGTTCATGCCGTGTTGATGAGTATGAAAACATAACTGGACAAGGAAAAGGTCTACAATTAATCCCTGCTAGGACCCCTTACTATAAGAGCAATATTGGAACTGTAGGCCTTCTATCTACTATTTCCACTCTGTGTTGTCTTTAGCTCTTCAATTTCCGCCTACATAATATGGACAGAGAGTTTGCAATCCTGCGGGAAAGCCTTCTTGTAACAGGATACGATTACATGTGTCCAGAGTGTCTCATACTCTTGAAGAATGTGCCAGCCATTGGAAGCCACTGCCGAGATAAAGATGATGACACACACCGGGGACTTGGGTTGACCAAACGAAAAGACTTTCCAGAGTTCCTCCAATGCTATCAAAAAGCTGTTGGATGGGACGTGATTCTAGGCTTGAGAGACGGACCAGGCCGCAATTCCTTTGCCCCCTTTTTTTTGGTCAATGAGGTCCTCCTATGGAAGATATGTGAGTGTTTGACATTGGTTGAGGATGACCAAACGCTCTAACAAAGCTTCAGTTGTTGTTTCAAAGGCACAAGAACTAAACGCTTGAGCCAAAAGTCCTGCCTGTGAGTTTACATCAGTCAAGATTGTCCCTGCGATGCATATGATAAACTAACACGAAATCAGGCTCAGAATTCATCCCAGATTGACGCTACATATAAAGAGATTTTTATACTGAGAGAATGGAAGATTTGGGATTGAATAAAATAGGAGGCCAATTAAAATATTGGCATGATGAGTGAATTAAGTTTGACATTATCGGGGCAACAGTGTGATTAAAGTCGTGGTGGTAAACGTAGAACAGGGCTCAGGTTGATCCTTTCAATTTAGTAGAAAAAATTACTTCTTTGGGTGAGAATAATAGTTCCTTATGGATTGCCTAAACGACGACAGCACAATTCGACATTGCAATTGACGATTTAAATATACAGGACCCATTTCCCCTTGACCACAAAAAGTTCTACAAGCCCTAATAGCTCGACAAACCTTCCCCTAAAGCTCTTTACTGACTCTGACTTGGCCATTGTCGTGTATGTGCGATGGATGCCAATACAAACATCGTCGAGGATTTCCGAAGGTTTATCGAAGAATCGAAGAAGCTGACGAGGGAGAGGCACTCTTATATCTGCGTTGAAGTGCCAGGTGAGAATTGCGAATATTAAGAGCGAGTCGTAGGTGAGGTCTTCCATCATTGCTTGCACATGTCGCTTCAGAATGACGTTCTGGGCTAAACCTTTCCGTCCTTTACTGTATTCATTCTTCCTAAGAATCTGGCAATCCATGACTAGCGATTCAATGCCAGGATCAGGTTTGTGTTGCCGTCCACTTGCGCTCACTAGGTCCAGGGTACCCAGCCACCAAATCTGCAAAGCCATCAATGAATTTTGGGCTGATATCTTGAGGACTGCTTCGGGGATCTGTATATTTAAATCTTAGTATGGGAACATAAGTGAAGCCATTTGCTCTTACCATATTGGTTCCATCTTTTGCCATATTGAACGTAGAGGGCGGAGGATTGAGAAGACTGAGCTGATGCATGCACAATTTAAGGGACGAACTACTTGAATAGTGATCATTCTTTATATATTAAGGCTTTGGATTGAGAGTGATGTGCTTTGGCGCACGGATGCCAGCATTACGATACCTTTCAATTGAATGGTAATTTTCATTTTTTGAATGCGCTTGTATTGAGACAGATAGTTCATGAATGCTCCCATATCCGCTGCAGCGCATTGTCCTGGCAGCTAATCCACTCCACCACTCGAGCAAACATCCTTGTAATAGTGCCCCTGACGCTCTTATAGGTTCTCACAAATTACTCATGTGGATTCCAAATCAATAAGGGCCCCGGAACCAGCTAGCACCAGCCAGGGCCACGGTATGCAGTGCGAGTTTTCCCCGTCCATCACGGACTGAAGTTCGGCAGGTTCTGATGAGCAAGGGGGCGGAACGGCCGATCAATTGGGCTTTTTGATGCTATGAAATACGGCTTGCCTTACTTTGAGCCTATAAAGTCTCCGTCCAATATCTTTACTGATGGTAGCTACGTGAGTCATCGAAATCAACCTTTCGATTCTATTAGCAATTCTCAAGCCCAGTGTTTCCAGCCCTTCCGATCCTGGGAATAGGACTGCAATCTCAGCGAGCTTCACCGAGCGAATTCAAAGTCGCAGGACTGTCAGTGAAGTCAATTGGAGGCGAAACAGTGGCAAACCACAGGTGTATTATCACTCTTGCTCCCAAGCCTTAGGTGCAAGTCACCGAGCTCAGTGAAATGTCGTGCACAATAACCCTTGTTTGGCAACCTGCTAACATATTCCTGCTCACAGGTATCAAAGCGGAGAAGCAGAAACTGCTCTTTTTGCGCCAACCTCAGATTCCCAGCCATTAGCATTGCCTCCAGTCTCTCATCATCAGCAATACAGAGTTGTTTTTGGCCAAAGCTCTGCGTTTGACCCAAGAAAGGTGGTGGTACTTTCTGAGAGCCTGGCACGCGGAGACCAGAGATGCAGTTTTGGCATTGAGCTTGTACTCCCGCTTTGTTGCTCGTTTGATCTCTCTTGTGCCTAGAAGCCACACTTGTTGAGCGATCAGCGTTGTTGTTGCGCTATTCCGGAGACCTGCTATGGGAATGGGAAACTGTATCACTCAGTATATAGCTGGGTAAAGAAAATAATTGGTGTCTTACGTTTTGAGAGACTGTCGACATTTCAACGGAGGAGAAAGAAGCTGTTCAACGACAAAGCATATCTTTGGGACTCCAGAGTAGTCGCCTTTTATGTGCTGGAATGAGATGGGATGCCCTCGAGCCCTGATCATATCACAAACACTAGCAAGGGGTTGCTTGACCAATCAGAAACACGAGTTCCGCCCCACTCTCAATACAGACAAAGTCTTTCAAAAAGTCGGTATTTCATCTTTTTGAACAGATGAGTAAATTTTGCGTCAGTGCGCAGTGGGGACACATCTCAAGGCTTTCCATGGGTTAGGGATAGAGCGGCAATATTCTTTTGTCGCCATTTGCCAAGCCTTTACCAAGAAACTACAGAGCTCAATAACATCAAGCAGGCAGACAGACAGACAGTCGGAGTGAGCAATTGGGCGATTCCATTAGCCACGGTAGCAAGCTACTATCTGGGTGTACTGGTTCATACACCCTGACGCAAAGCATCCCCAGAAAGTAAAGAATGAGAGACACAAGAGCTGGCACACCAGTACTTGCGAAATGAAATAAAAACATTAACAAAAAAACGCGATTTCAACCCTGGCCTACTTTTAGCCCCCACCATTGGAAACAATGCATACTGAATTGGAAAGTGGAGCACATCTAGTCAAAGTAGGGCAGCCCCTTCAAATGACGAATGCTTCTGTGGCACCCAATGGTTGCGGAAGCGCAGCCTGTGCGTCAAAGACGCCGGTCATCGTATATCAGTCCATGCAGCCATTCTTCAATTCAAGATTGGTCGGCTTTCATCCTGCCACGGCTCTCTAATCAATATCGAAGTCGAACCACCATCCTATCCTTATTCCTCCCTGGTCTGTCTCACAAAGATGGACACCCACTGTCCTCCATTATACTCTACCATTCTTACAACTCACCATCCTCACTGGGATACCCAAGAAGATGCCAGTCATCAACCCATGCATAGTACACAATCTTTCAGACCTCAGAAATATCCTCGACTATCTTCCAACCTCACCGAGCTCTCCTTACAAGTTTCCGAAGCCCCTAATCATTTGGCTGGCCAGAGACAACAGCGTACGTTCATCTTTTTGTTCTAACTACAGACAAACACTTATAATTCACACACTTGCTAGAGAATTACCCCCCTCCCGAAATTGTCGAGTCGAAACCCTCAATCCCTGAGACAAATCAACAGGGGGGTCTCAACTCTAGCAGCGATTTTCAAGCTCAGCACGTCCAGTCATACACCTCCTTCAAACCCAACAGCTATAGCTCCATCGTAGCCAGCTCTATCGGGTCTAATCCAAGCTCCGCAAATGCCACTGAGTTTAATATGACGCCATCCCATGAGGATTTTCAGGCATACAGTGAGCGCCCGCAGGTCTTGAATGCTAGAAATAGGCAAGTTCGGACTCTGGAGATGAGTGAAACTTCATCTTTTACAGCGCTTCATAATAGCTCACTAACATAGTCTTGTTTGAAGACTCCAGATTGAATCTCTCTCGCCTTCAATTCTTCCTGCTTCCTCCACCCCGGAATACCAGTTGTCCGCTCCACCCTTAGCCTCTGGTTGTGGACATCGCAGAAGTGTGCAACCACTGCTCTCATACCACACTGAGTCACCAGAAGCGTGCGAATTTACTCCCATCGAAGCGACTGATCAGGTGCAAGAACATTTCTCTGGCTGTGCCCCCGACAAGGAGAATGACGAAAAGCCGTACCCTGTTGGCCAGTCTCATGTCCATGTCGATACGGCTTTTCCGATTATCGTCACAAATCCGACACACCTTGGACCCAGGGCAGACTTGAAAGGGCTTCCGTTTTATCTCGAGTGGCAGGAATTCAATTTTGCCAACGGCACGTGGAAGTACGTCATTTGATTTACCCTGCGTTGAACCATACTTATAGACAGATGGGATCCCGAGCAAATTGCGCTCATGGAAATGAAGGGCCACAACCTTTTTCTTAAAACGGGGTATAACCACAAACTACTCGAGCAGCCCTGTGTGGCCAAAAGCTTAAGTGAAAACCCAGCTGTTGGGTGGCCAAGGGTGATTTTCCAGAACAAGTAGGTCCTGAATCCATTGCCCTACATGTCCACAATTAATCATAGATTCACCAGTTTCAAATGCGTGTAAGCTTGCACCCTCTACTATTTCGGCCCTTTATTCACAAGGCGAAGAGCATTTTCGATAACAGGAGCAACAATCACTTGTGATGAACCACCGGTTACACTTCAGGCCGATTTTTCGACTTTCATTCCAGGTTTTCTCTCAACCTTGAATTCAATCTCATTCACTAACATGACAGCGTTAAATTTCACCGAAGGCCTTAAGAATTGCGTTCCAAATATCGCGAAGCCTTTGGAAAGTAATTTACACGAAAACAGTATGTCAACCGGAGAATTCCAAGGACAGCACTGATACAAGATACAAAGAGCCAGTCAACGGCGCCAAATGTAACCGTGAAGTCGTAGCAAAGCAGGCCGTACGCAACCTCTTTGGCCGGGTGCGCTCGCGAACACGACTTTTACCCCCCAGAACACTAAAAGAGCTTTATCAAGCTAGCTTCCACAGCCTCTATGCAAGGATATGTCGAGACCTTTTTGGCAAGTGGATCGTTATTATGGGAAAGAAAAAAGGGTCGCCATACGTGAAGAAACCAAGCTGGTGGCCCGATAACGTCAAATACCAGAGTGCTCGAATGTTGTCTGGCCTTGGTATGTGCTCCCGCAGCTTGATACTTGCACCCATTGACACTTCATAGAAATCAAAACAGTCCTCTTCCATATATTTTACAGTAAACAAGGCCGTGTTCTCTTTGGGAGATTTTACGCCGCTCGGAAAGACATCAACATTACCGAACAAGACAAAGAGACTCTAGCATGGACTCTCTGTATTCGAAGTGTCTTTGAAACCGATATCAGGCTTTGTGACTACCTAATGACTTTGAATTAATTCTGTAAGCCACCTGACAGCATATAGGGCTTCCTAAGGATAACCCAGTGTCTCAATATGCGCTTTGAACATCCGAAACCGAAGTTCTGGGGTACCCAGCCACCAAATCTGCATGGTCATCAATGATGTTTGAGCTGATGTCTTGAGCAATCCCTTGTGAATCTGGATATGCCCTTGCCATATTGACGCCATCCTTTGCCATGATAATCGCAGAGGCGGGAGGGACAGGCAGGTGCATGCAAAATCGAAGGGACAAGATCTCTCTTTGTACATTAAGTCTTTGGAGAGGGATTGATGCACCTTGGTGCAAGGATACCAATATTACAATACCTTTCCATTAAATGGTAATTTTGATTTTTTGAATGCGCTTGTATTCAGACGGAAGTGACCTACTCAATAGTCTTGAATGCTCCATACCTGCTGCAGCGAAATATCCTGGCAACCAATCCTAGTGTATAAAAATCTTTGTAAGAACGCCCCTGGTATTCTTGTTGTCCCCCAAAATAATCTTTTTTTCAGACCAATAAGCGCCCAAGAACCAGCTAGTTGCGATTCAGGATATGCATTACAGATTTTCCCCGCTCATCACGGCTTGAACTACGACAGGTCTTCCTGAGCAAGGGGCGGGAGGATCGACTGTCTTCCCTTCCTTCCTTCACGTCGTATTTTAGTACATTAGCCCTGCGTCTCCGCTTCAGCCAGATGAGACCTTCATTCTTCATTTACACTGCCTCCCTCCGATTCTTCTCGAATCCTTTTGCTGCAAGAGCATGTCTTACAATAGCGAACATTGGATTTCTGGTTCTGGTCCTGGTCCCCGGCCTCACGGCTCCCTTGTCCCCAACCTGATTCCCCAGCCGTACCCGTCGATTGAAAGTTTCATCAGTCCTTCCTGGGAAAGAGAAATAGTTACTTTTTCCTCGAACTCAACTTCTTCTAAGCCGAGCCCTCTGACTGCATTTCCTAGCCATAAAGCAGCATGGGACAGTGTGCAGAACTGGTGCATGGGGACAAAACACGGGCGCGCTGGACCCCAAGGCTTGTAAGGCGAACGTATTCCAGTCCTTGGTAGAATTTAATGCTGATGTACGAGAACATGCAGCAAAGAATGGCATAACGACCCAATGAAGAAGCACCAGCATGTTGCGGCTCATTGCAAAATTTGCTCCTATTCCGAGCATAACTTGTCATGGATTGATCAACTAGTGGTTAGAGGTGACTCAACCCTGAAAAACATTCTGATGAATCTCGAAAACTGCGACGGACCTCTATTGGAGTACTTTTATGGATCTGCTTTCGAAAGATTAGACGCGAATGCATCAGCAAATATCTTGGGCCTATGGATAGAGGCTATGGGCTCAGAAGTCTGGTTGGGTATCATGAACACTCATTCGAAGGAGTTCCCATCTCATGGTTTGTGTCCAAGGCTCATCATTTCGTATCTGGGCTGACCACTGAAGATCCGCAGGACATTCTCTATTATATATTGCGCGGCAACCACGGAGAGAAGCTTCCTTTCAAAAATCTCCTCGAGGCATTGCGCTTTGCCCGTATCGAAGAAAGTGACAGAGTGGGGGTTGAAATGCGTTTACTCATGTGTGAAATTGAGATGTGGAGAAAGTTAGGCCACTAGGCCATTTTACAGGGTTCACCTGATTCCCATTTCCGCTGAAACACAATCCCATTCGTTCCCCAATGTGTAAACGGATTCGTTGACGAGGTGACTCAGGTTTCTCGTATTCCTCATGAAGTAAACAATGTGATCCAACAATAGCAATTTTATCGAGAATGATCTCGAACTTCGGATTATGAACCGGCTGTTTACGAAGCTTCCTCCATCCACGGGTACCCCAAGCTTGCGCATCTTTGAAGAACTTCCTCGATATTCGCATGGGAAATGGCTTGTCCGGCTTCCCCGTCATGGGTCTGTTCATGATCTTTCTTCGGGCGATCTGGCAAATCTCCCTTCATGACCAGTTGTCGGAGTTTTTCGTGGAGACAGCTAGAGCTTCTCCGAGGGTTGAATCGGTGATTGAAGTTCTTATGTATATTCCTCCAATTTTTCGATAGAGCTACGCGGTAATACCAGATGAAGTGCACTTCTTCTTCGGTATATTTCCGCGGACGGATGGTTGGCCTGACCATGACAGACTGAGTCGTCTGTGAACCGGCTATTCTCGAAGCTTCCTTCATCCACAAGTACCCCAGGCTTGCGCATCTTTGAAGAACGTCCTCGATAGCCGCATGGGAAATGGCTTGTCCGGCTTCCCCGTTATGGGTCTGTTCATGATCTTTCTTCGGGCGAGCTGGCAAATCTCCCTTCATGACCAATTGTCGGAGCTTGTCCCGAAGACAGCTAGGGTCTGACCGAGACGTGAAATTGTCGTTGAAGCTCTTATGTATATCCTCCCACTTTTCCAATAGAACCACGTGGTAGTACCAGATGAAGTGCGTTTCTTCTTTAGTATATCCCCTCTTCTGACTCGGATGGACGGGCGGCGTGACCACGACAGACTGAGTCGTCTCGAGTTTGGGGATGTCAACGAGGTGGCGCTCTATCTCCAGAGCTTCATTCGCACCGCGCCTGCGTTTCGACCGTGCTCCCGGGTTTTTATCACCGGTGATAGCAGTCGCATCTCTTCGACGGCCCGAAGCTGGCCACGTGTCTTCCGAAGTCGCAGCTGATTCATCTTGAGAAGCCACGCATCGCTCTCGACCTTGGAAGGAAGCCGATGATGGCTCCTCGACATCGATTGGTGGAGTAAATTTGCCGTCTTCATGGACCGACGATGTTGAATTGTTTACTGCCAGAAAACGGACACTCCCATGGCCTTGGCGCAGTTTATGTGGGCTGGCTAGTACATTTTGGGGGCATGGTAGTGTCTGTTCGTTCAACAATGAACTGATCTTCATCCGGTCAGATGTTGATCGCTTTAGAACGGATGAGCCTTTGGCGGCCATAACTTCAATACAGAATGTGAAATTGAGAATAAATGAGATCCTTTACAAAGATCATTTGTGATCATTTGTTTTGAATAAGGGGCACCCGCGATACTAAAGAAAACTAGCAGAGGTGCTAATGCAGGATCATTACTCGTAACCTGAAACTGATTACATGAAGAATACGTATCTCGACCCCCTGAGCGAAGGTAAGAATCCTAGGCCTCGCCAATAAAAATCAGCTGCATGTTGTCTCTGGAAGCCTGGGTGTTCCCAGGAACCAGCCCCCAGCCTCAAAAGTCACTGTAGATCACCACTATAGAAACCCTCGACCAATCACTCTGTTATGATCAAACCGGACTATTACGTGTCCAGAGGTGGACCCAAAAGTCTACCTTGTATAGCTCAGCATACTGTGAAGCGAATTTTGGGCCGAGCTGTTTCAATTGATATCGAGTATTTTTTATGAATCTCGTTAAATCCCTCTCTTATCATTCGTACTGCCTACTTTCAACCGTTTTTGTTCTTACTGTCTAACCTTTCTGCTCGTCAGAAAACAATTCTAGTTCCCTCTTTCTTCTTTGCAATGGTGAGTTCTACTTCAATAAGAATGACTCAGGCTACAAGCTCTGACCCCTACAGGCGTAGGAATGGTTGCTCTCCTTTTCCGCCAAACCACAACTACGTCGACCATTCTCATGGTCAAGTAACCCAATTTATCGCCAAATATTTTCAACATTTCGGGTTGCTATGTCATCAACAACTCGAGATACTCTTTCGAACGGGCATATCTTATCGTCCATGTCATCATTGAAATCTCGCTCGACTTCCAGGGGTGAGCATTCTACTCAAAAACGGCGAGCCCTCCCGTGGGATGATATGTCCCCAGGAGCAGCCTGGGACATGATGGTATCACTGAGCGAGTTGACTAGGCATATGACGGATGTTCCAATCACCGATACAGAAGCATGGGTACACCGGCCGGTTGAAGAGCGCATGCGGGAGACAAAACAAAAGAAAAAGATTGGACGACCTCTGAACTCCTTCATGCTGTACCCATTGGCGTATACAAACCGCATCAAAATGTGCTCACGCCGATGTAGCCCTCAAGTTTCCTTCTCGATTGCAGGAAAGAGCTGGCATAAAGAACCACAGAATTTCCGGGACAAATACCAGGGCCTAGCTCAGATTGGGCACGAATGGTCATGCCTTAGCATTTCCAGACTACAAATTCAAACTAACGTCGCGAAAACGGCCATCTGTGGCCGAGTCTGCAGCAGATATTGACAGCTATGGGGTTTCTAAAAACGAAGCCTATGAACGGTCTCCCATTCATGGTTCTCAAAAAGCCACACCAGGCCTTATCAATCATCCCTCTTTCAGAATTAATGCTGAAGATATGCAAGATAGCCCTATCGCTGATATGGGAGAGGGGTTTCAAGGAAGCAATTCCTGTGGCTTGTTCGGGGTTCTTTGTGCCGCACATTACGGTTGGAAGTGCCTTGAGATGATCGACCTGCTACCCAGTATCTTCGCCGATGATAGCAACGTATACCCACAGTAGCAAGAACGTCTATGATGTATTTCTTACAGATCATCATTCTCGGGTTGGACCACTGTCCAAACAGTTTGAGGTCGTGCTCAAGCCTCTGGTTCAGTTGATTTGTCTGTCTCCTTCCTCTTACCGAGGGTGCCGAGACACAACTGTTCTCTATTACGCATATCAAATACAGCTACGAAAGCGAAATCAAAATCTCTACACCAAGTGAGATAAAACCTCTATATTTCTCTCTGCAAAACTTCGCCCTGGGCAGATTACTCTCATGGAATCTACCAGAGATAAGAGTGACTAATTCCTCCATTGAGTTGAAAACTCTTGAAAAGGAGAACGTGGACTCTGTGAAATATACACTGAATATTTTCAGATTACAGATTATTTCCTTAGAGGAAGATCTGGGCGCAAAGTCGGCCGAAAATTTCCAGACCTTTTATGGAAAAGGGCAGAAATCCTTTCCCGGAGCGAAACTTAAACCTTGCAGCAGAACTTTGGTAGTCAACTCGCTCCATGTGCCTGTCTTGTTTTTCATTTGTACTACATTAATTCCTAGTCCCGGGGAAACCTATAGCACTTCTCATTTCATATTCTTCGACGTACACCAAGGAACGATCGGCAACGAAATGATCGCGTCTATCTGAATCGCATCAACAGTGTTGTGCATGTGATCTGGGCAACCAAGGTGTGAGTCATGTTGCTTTGCTATGTAGCAGTTTCTATATACTCTCCTCTGCTAGGGAAGAGCAACACATAGATTATTGTAATTATTGCTCTCAGTTCTCAAATATGACTAGATACATTGAATTGTCAGATCAGACTACTTGAATGACTGTGATAATATTCTGGGCTGCTAAAAGAAAAGTAGTTTGGCGTTAGGAGAATAGATAAAGCAAGTAGAAGAGGGAAAAGAGTATAAAGAACCCTTATTTGATGCATATACATAGTGATAAGACAGTTAAGAAGACAATAATGACAGAGAATTCAAATCTGACATCATCCAAACCAGGCCGTGTCTAATTTCATTTAGGCCTTGCTCCCGAATCGGAGGATGATGGGCTATGCTTGATAGGCGCTTAATTATAAGGGCTAGACAGCACATGCGGCTATCTATGAAGAGGCTCACCCGCCCGATGGTAATATACTTGCTGCGCCAAGGATGGGAGCGGAGGGCCCTGATACCGCTTGGCACCGCCTCCCTGCAACTCGTGAAGGGGATAGTGAGGGATACCGGTTGGGCTGCTCAGGAAGGATGCTGAGACTGATATTGGAACAACTGCTTCTGACCTCATGTCAGAATACGTGGGACCACTAGTATTTGGTGTGAACGAACCACCTGTGTGAGCGCTTCCTGGCACACCGCTAGTCTGAGAAATCTCAGATCGGGGATTGGGCTCGCAGAAATGGGATGGTCGGGAGTTTGCAACTTGGGCGTTGTACGGGCAATTTCGGATCGGGGGTTGTATGTAAGTGGCCTGGGGGTTGTGTGGTGTTGAGATATCGACGTCTCGCTCTTGAGACTGGGAAGTGTTCTGCAGATTTGTGCCCAGTTGTGAAATTTCGGTGTCTGAAATATCAATTGACAGTGACCCCTGGTTCCCAGCTCCTTCTGGTGTTCCGGTTGACAATTCTGAGTGATTTGAACCTGCCAGTTCGTGCTCAGAGACAAGCTTATTGAGGTGCCCTCTTCCACCTGCTAGTGCGAATGATATCAGTCGAGGAAAGACAAAGGAAGGGGGGAAAAGGTCAGGTAACATTTATAGACCTGATAAGCTTCAAAGGGCTAAATGGCTATGGCGAAGACTGCATTAGATTAGGAGGGCTTACTCAGAGTCCCTTCTTGCTGTGACACATTTTGGTCATCTCTTCTCTGCTCGACAACCATTTCCGTTGATGTTTGCTGAATTCCTTGCCCGCTAGGTAGAGCATCACGCTCAATCTGAACGAGCGGAGCCATTTCGCTTATATTTGATCCAGTGCGATGGACAATGCCGCCATTTATCGCTGTGAACCTGGCCGGAGGTTTTGGCGTGATTCCAACACGATGGCGCCGATTGCCTAACGTGGGGGTATCTTCGACATTCTCAGAAGGTGTTACAAACACCGTCTGCTCGGAAGCGTAGTCGGAGGCAGCAGCGGCTGGTAGATTGTGATCCACAGCTTCTTCACTGACATGAAATGGTGGAGTGCTGTTGCGAGGAAAATCCAAGCGGGAATTGTCGCATCCAATTATGGTGTTGGGTGATCGTGATATCTGCGGAATGTCGAGAACGGCAGGAACAGCCGGAGCTAGTTGACGTAGAGTGGGGGCTGAGGTTACTTCTTTATGGCGAGAACCTGCCTTTTTTTTTTTTGCGGCAAGCTGCATTGATAGCAGAGGAAGTTCGATGGTGTCCAAAGTCTCTCAGAAACTCAACTTCAAGTCTTTCATCTGATAGAGCTTTCCGGTTCATTAGCCACCCTGGTAAACGGTTGAGATGTTCTTTGCTCCATGGGCGACGAGAGCGCGCCGCCTGTGCTTGAGATTTTTCTTGAAGACATCTTATAACCAATTCCTCATCAATAAAAGCTCTTTCAGGGGTATTGGTAGTTGGACCATCCATTCCGCAGTTTCCAGAGTGATGCCCAGTCGAGTTACCCGTGGAGCTTGGTTCAGGAACTCGGAAGGGTGTTGATGCCCGGGGAACAGTCAACACACCGGGTCCACTTTCTGTATGGCTTTCACGTGGTGAAGATCGGTGTGAAAGTCTCTCTGACGGTTTGTCATGCCCCGTGTCTGTCTGATTCACGTGCATTGCAATGGTCCCAGTACGATGGATAAGCGTTTGACCCGGCTCTTCAAGCGTTGTACCGTCCTCAGGGTGATGCCGGATTGGAGGTTGGATGGGTTCTGATATCCAAGGGGATCCTAAGGGAGAGCTTCGAGGCAAGTAAGGATCAACCGTTCCTGGTTTTGCTGATGTGGCGTCGAGGACATTGATTAAATTCTCATTCCTTGGCTGGATTTCGGACACCAGATCTGAGAACGCTGCATGGGCTTTGGGTGACTCTCCAGCCTGAGGGCTTCCTCGAACTGGGCATTCATTTTGTCTTTGATCTGACTCAAGCACATGCTCCTGGGAATCGCGCAGGCAACTTGATCCCTGATATGGAGTCTCCTGTTCATGTACTGCATGCGAGTCGCTGTACCCTGATTCAGGATCAACCGGTTGAACACCATGAAGGGTGTGAAGATTACCATCCTCGCGGCCTTCGGAAATAAGGTAAGGTAGCAGGTTTGGCGCTAGATGTAATGCCTGAACCTCGATGTTTGATCTTGTGATCAATTGCTGGCCCACTGATTCAGAGGGTTGAGAAAGCGGTGGGGAAGAGCGAGGTGCCAAAGACACGGGTATTTTGCGCGAAGTCTTTTTACCGCGCTTCCTGAAAGGGCTTTTCCCTGTCAGGTAATACACTTTGGCCTCAATGGCATGGAAAGTCCGTTTTTGCTTATATTTCCGTTGGAAATTCCGGGCGATCTCTTCCTGAGACAGATCCTTCCGTACTTGGTCTTCGAACCATTCAGGAAGCTCCTCCAGCACTTCCGAAGGCCACAGCCTATTTTTGGGAACTGGTAAATTCAAATTAGTACCTTCTCCTCTATCTTCCCAATTTCAATGACATGTTTTCTTATGCGTATAACTTACAATTTTTTGTTGCTCTAGCACCGCGTGTTGAAGCACTGGCTTCCGTGTCTGTGTTCTGAGTCTCGATGGCGTTTCCGTTGAGCGAAGCAGTGTCACCCTGTGCCGGCATAGAGCTTGCTGGGGACTCGGCTGATTCAGGGGGAAAGGGCGAATCCGCCGATCTTTGGCTTGACTGCAGATTGCGACGGAGAATTTGGTCTCTTCTTACTATCTCTCCAAGCACAGTGTTGTTGACTTTGATGACTGCAAGGTGATGTGAGCGATTGAACAGGGTAAAGACATGGTTTGAGCCTACCTTCCGATGCAAGTTCATTCAATAGTGTTGTCATTTCAGCTGCCAGCGCCAATGTGTTTAATTCCGTCTGTACGTCCTTTTCGTAGGACCATGGCTGAACCAGCTTCCGGGGTAATCCTGAAAGGATCATATTGTGTTGAAAAGCAGACAGATGGACTATCACGCCGCTGTCCTGCATATGAAAATGGTAAATTCCATTCCCTTTGTATTCGGCTTGATAATTCCTTTCCTTGACAACGTCAAGCCAACTGATATTGGCACTAGCCTCGTCGTTCTGGGGCTGAACTACACAAGGTTTCGGTGCGCCAAACATCACTTCTATTGTCTTCACTAGGACGTCGCTTATGAGGGGAACGTTCAAGAATCCCGCAAAGCTCTCACGCCCCGCCAGTGCACTGAAATGTGACCGAGAGTGCTGAAGAACCAAAGACATTTTGTCCTGAAAAGGCTTAAAATGCTCAAAACAAACGTTTTTCATTTCTGGCAGACAGTTCAGCATGCAATCATCATCTCCACTGTTGCGGCCAAAGCCTTCAACAATGACACCGTTGCTTCCCATCTAGAACGTAGCTCGATCTAAATAAGCGTCAGTAAGTAGGACATCAATTAGGATAATGCGGGCGCACAAAGTCTGAACAATTGAACAAATAATGCCGTTCATTCAAGGACAAACATGGCAATGCGAAACGAAAAGGAGACTGAGGTCCAGAATGCCAGGCAGAGGTCCCGACAGCGCTAATTATAAATCCATCTGTTGACATCACGTGTGTGGACACCAAGATAATCTATCATTGGTCCGCTACAATAGATATTACCACTATATTTACTTGGGGGTTTTCCGCCTCGTGGATCGTGTTCAAGCTTGTATATTKACTAGCGTTTAAATTACTGCGTTTCTAACATGATGACTTGGCTGGAGTAAAGTATACCATCTTGTGGGAAGCTCGAATCCCGAATCTGACCCTTTTGAAGCGGACCTGCATCCAAATTGAAGCATAAATTTTAAAGTGGGTGAATTTCTTCCGTAACCTCGCTTCCAATCAAAAAGGGTGTGGGAGTTACTGGTTGGGCGGGGATTCGGGAAAAGAGTCCGCCCCACCTCCCTTTCACCTCCGGTTTTGCTTTCTGTTCAGACTAAATTGGATAATACGACATTACATGTCCGCAAGCGCGATCGTGAAATCCGGTTTTTCATACGGTAGCGACGGCCGCATTTGTTAAAGACGTTGCAGATCATATCGGCGGGGTTCCGAGATTTAATTGTTCCATGGTTCATGCACGCGAGACAAGCCCGTGCGGTTGATCACCAGAGCCGGACAAT
This sequence comes from Penicillium sp. CF05, assembly GCA_002916455.1. Classification (NCBI taxonomy): domain Eukaryota; kingdom Fungi; phylum Ascomycota; class Eurotiomycetes; order Eurotiales; family Aspergillaceae; genus Penicillium; species Penicillium sp. CF05. The sequence continues at coordinate 86,986 of PKQL01000033.1, forward strand.
CCCATAGTCCTCTTAGCTTTGACTCCGTTGATAAACCAATATCAAGCCCGCCTGAGACAGCAGGTCAGTAGTCACCCGAATATACCCATCATAAAATATCCGTACTGTGTAAACACATCATAGTTCGTACTCACATGAGCCTTTGGCTACAGTAGAAATCGAAAACAGTTTACCCCTAGGGTTTGATTGACAATTTGTCGCTATTTCAGATACTAACACTTTTTCTTGACCGTTCAACTTGACCATTCATTTTGTTGTCCGTCCATGTTAATTACTCTTAACCACTCTTCTTAACCACTCTTCTTAACCACTCTTCTTAACCACTCTTCTTAACCATTCACTACCACTTGGAATTAAACTGAGATCGAAATTTTCTCACTGAATTTGCTCCTTGGTCTGCAAGTGACTACTGTACAGCTTTATAGAACCATAACTCCTGACTCCTAGGTGATACGTCTATCATTCCACATTGGTAGATCTCTTCTTTGAAAATCAATTTAAAAGAGAGGGAAAATAATATCATCAATTAAAAGATACGGGCAAACAGGACCGTATAATGTGAATTCGCAGACTATTATTATACTAGGGCTCTCGTCATAAGTTTGATTGCCGGTCCGCTCGAAATCCAGTTTCAACATTTTGTCCTCGTTGGTTCTTTTTCAAAATCTTGGCAAGACCCAGTTCGGCCTTCATCTGGCCTAGCTCATCCATGGTTTTCGAGTAGGAAAAGGGAAACATATATTTACTAGCTATATTACGCCTACCGTCAATAAAAATAGAGAAGGTTGGAAAGCAATAAAAAAAAACAAAGTGGTGAAAATTTCGAGCGCTTCTGTGCTGTAGCTACATCGAAAGAACAAAGCAAGCTAATTTTATGTAGGAAGCCCGAGATCTGAAGGCAGACCAAGAGAGGACGCAAATAAACAGATGTTGTGCAGTTCTTAGCTTCCTCAATAATCAACTTGTAATTATTGAGTAATAATCCCTAGCACCACGAAGAGGTGTCTGCACGTCGCTAGGGGGAGTATATGATTCGCTTCCTTCGAGTCTGAAGGAGCGCAGGATACCCACAGGATTAAAGAGGGAGCATAAGATTCTCATGGCACTCAATGGAGGGAGCACAAGTTTCTCATGGCACTCAATGGAGGGAGCACAAGATCCTCGTGGCACTCAACGGAGGGAGCACAAGATTCTCATGGCACTCAATCAATGGAGGGAGCAAGAGGTTCTCGTGGCACTCAATGGAGGGAGCACAAGATTCCCATGGCACTCAATGGAGGGAGCACAAGTTTCTCATGGCACTCAATGGAGGGAGCACAAGATCCTCGTGGCACTCAACGGAGGGAGCACAAGATTCTCATGGCACTCAATCAATGGAGGGAGCAAGAGGTTCTCGTGGCACTCAATGGAGGGAGCACAAGATTCCCATGGCACTCAATGGAGGGAGCAAGAGGTTCTCGTGGCACTCAATGGAGGGAGCATGAGATCCTCGTGGCACTCAATGGAGGGAGCACAAGATTCCCATGGCACTCAATGGAGGGAGCACAAGATTCTCATGGCACTCAATGGAGGGAGCACAAGWTTCTCATGGCACTCAATGGAGGGAGCAAGAGATYCTCGTGGCACTCAATGGAGGGAGCATGAGATYCTCGTGGCACTCAATGGAGGGAGCACAAGATTCTCATGGCACTCAATGGAGGGAGCAAGAGTTTCTCATGGCACTCAATGGAGGGAGCACAAGATTCTCGTGGCACTCAATGGAGGGAGCGTGAGAGAATAGGTGCGGATGTGGTCTTTTATCTAACAATGTTACGGTATTCAGCAAGTGCCAATTACGCAGCGCCAATCAAGCCAGCATTTCATTATTGGCCTAGAAGTCACCAGACATGCTCCACATTTACAGTGTGATGTATTTCTGAGGGGCACCTGCAACCAGTGCACTGCCTTTTTTTTCTCTTTTCGCGAAGCGGATTGAACTCCTTAACATGTGGTAACTTCAGGATCGTGATGGCTGGAATGTCAAGGCTAATGAACATTCAATAAATTAGTAGCCTGGTTGGCCTATAACGTTCCGTTACCCATAGTCAATTATTGAGTGACAAATAATTACAGAATAATGCAGGCACTGGTCCGTGACGTTATCTCGTGTAATGTAGTCCGCCATAGGTATAAAAAAGATCTTTCCCTCCACCTTTCTCTTTCCCCTTCTTACTCGCACGTCCCCTCTCCCCTTCGCGGTCCTTCTTCTCCAGCTCTTTTTCTCGTCAATGACTAGTTCGCGCCACCGCTCATCTACTATACAACCCAACGGCTACGCTTCCCGCTTTGCTGAATTGATGTCTCCACAGCAAGAGCAAAATCCGCAAGAAGCGGCTTCGTCCCGCCACAAGCACCAACCTCCGCTGCAAGAAATGCCCAGCTACTCATCGCAACTGAAGTCTGCTCTAGCACAAAAGGCATCCCCCCAGGACTCGGAGTAAGTTATCATCTTATAGTGGCTGGATTGACCGTGCTAATTGCTCTGTTGACAGTATGACCACACGCGTCAGGTGAGTTCTATGACCTAATTTGATCCGGCAAACGCTACTTTGCGGATGACGATCGGGATCCTGCTGATTCGGAATAGGAAGATCGAGAATTTTATCAGTGATATCCAGAAGAATGGCTTTGCCGACATGCTGGCCGAGAATGCGACATTATTGAGCGAAACCACGGTACTGAAAGACAGGATACAGGAGTTAGAGGAGTCACAGGAAACTATGAGAGCCCGTCTCAATGAGCTGTGCAAGGTCAATGGGGTTTCCACCGTTCAGAGTGATCCAAAGCGTAGGAAGCGAGCACGCCCCCTGTGACTTGGGAAGGAATGAAGCACTTCCATAGTATGGTGCATCATTTACCCAAAAATTTAACCTACTCTCTGGTTTGATCAATAAATGCTACGGTTTAGGTCATAGAATTATAAATATAGTCCGATCCGAAGTGAATTGGGCACCACCAAAGCAAAAAACCGTCTAAACCCGTTTAAACCCGACACGGCCAAGGCAGTCCCACATGCATTTGACCTTCCGAGTCGTCATTTACTCCGGGAAGGCTGGCACGTCGCAAGAAACATAGATAGTGGGGCTCCCCGGCACGAACCATGGAATCGCGGGCGCCCTGTGCGCAGCTATACATACCTCGATCTCGCATCGGTTTATTGAATTACTAGAAATCAGAGCCGTTGCTTTGTATCCAATTCTAGCGCTACACCGTACATTGTAAATTATTTGGCGAGACCGGAATCGCGACGTCTATTTGGAGCCTAATACTGTATGCTTCCGAGATATTTCTGTACAAGAAAGGCAATATCAGAAAAATTCAAAGTAGCAGATTTTGTGTGTATTAATACAGTGCACTGGATATCGGTCTCAGTCGGTAAATTTAACCAAAATTCCATACACAGACGCACCGATCAAGTCTGGGTGGGTGGAAATCTCCGTGTGTACAGCAGGAATGAATGTTGACAATCCATCAGATTGCAGCATTGCGTGACGCTTTGCTGGTAGTTGCCGCAAGATGTACGAATTTCCAGAGATAAGAAATGTCTTGCCCGTGATCGGGTTTCAAATTGTGTGGCATTCGAATGGTATAACCTAGCAAATTATTAGCCCTTCTGATGCCGCCAACCGAGCTGCCGTTTCAACTTACCAGGTAGGGCCTGGCCTGCGCTCCCCAGGGCTCCTCTGGCGTAGCGGCCAGTGGAGGCTGCCAAGCTCTGCCTCATGTGGGATAAACGGCAAGTCTCTGTGCTGCGAGCTCTGGGCGTGAAGATTGGAGGAGGCGGCGGAAAGGCCCTTGGGGTATCTTCGCGTGGGATCCATGGCCGATGCCCCGTGAAGGAGGCCTTAGACATACTTTTCAGCATAGCGCGACGTTTCCGTAACAGGTAGTTCCGTTTGCTTCGCAATGCCTCGCCTGTCCGTTTCAACCCAAATTGCTTGAAGTATGCCTTGGATTTTGCCTTCCATGTCATCTTTTGGCGCTGAAGCAGCCATGAAAACAGGTTATTTTTCTCCCATGAAGACCAAGCAATGGTGTTGGGCTTTGACATCTTGAGAAAGACACGCCTCTGCAAAAGAAGGGAAGAGGAAGATGAGGCTGTATCGGCACCGTGTACAGTGGACGTGGTTGAAATAAACTGGTCGAGCTTGAGGGTGGTCATTCGCTTATAAATAAATTGCATCCGGTGCTATTCTGTAGTTCTCCCCCAGTCAAATTGTGTCTCAACCCGGTTAAAGGTCAGTAAAATAATAATCGAGGGAAACATATCTAGTGCGGAAGCAAGAAAGAGCTGTAAGAACTGGGTTACCGGGGCAAGACCCGCTAATGCATAACGCATGATTGACCAGGTTGACCAGGCTGACCAAGTTGACCGGGTTTTTCATGTTGGCGGAACAGATCAGCAGTTTTGTGAGGCTATTGTGTCATAATATCTCACCCGTTGAAAACGTGCTCAATTCCCGAGTGAGGTTATTTGTCATTTGAGTTCAAAAACGGTCAAACTTCGGATGTAGTCCAGTCAAAAGTACGAATCCTTCCAATCTCCAACGCTCCAATCGACACCACCCTGCTTGTAGATCTGGTTTGAATTTTTTGATAATACTGCTAAAATCGGTTTAGGAAAGCGTAGGCCCTACTCTGTGATTACTTCACTTCCTGATGTTACCACAATCTTCCCTCTTCCGCTCTCTCCTTCCTCAAATTCTTTTTTTTTTTTTTCCTTTTCATTTGATGTCCACTCGGGGACAAGTCTGTCAGGATGTATCCACTCATACTGTACTTCTCTGGGGGACAATGGGTGGCACCCATGACGAGATTTATCTGGGTATTCTTTTGACTTGAACCTTTAAAAGAGCATTTCTCTCCTTGGGGAGAGAACTTACTCTACACTCCTTGTCTCAAAATATTTACGTCCTTTTACTTGGTCTAATATAATCACGACAACAATGGGCATTCAAATGGCTCTGCCTAATAGTATCTCTCAGAGATACTCAGACCGATTGTCTGAAATATTTTCATCGGGCTCGCCTGAGCCGAGCAATATCTGCAGCCCGTTAAACTCAACTACTGGCTCTGTTGATATACACTCTGACGATGAAGGCAGTGATACCTCAATGGATGAAGGCAGTGATGAAGAGGATGCCCATGAGCAACCCACTCTCGATGAACACCCAAAAGTTGAGCCTCCAAACCCTGGATACCCCAGAGACTCGACGTCGACAATGATCGAGTGCATGGCAGAGTGAGTGTCTCGAATTATCTCCCAGGAATCCTCCTCGGGCCTGATTGCTAACTTTTCTTCTAGATTGGATGTGCGAGTGCAGTAAGTATACGCGCCTAGAAAAGAAGACGGCATTCACATGTTAATTTGCGCCAGGTCTGTTGAGGACTCCCTCGTGAGCCAGAATCTATGGAACAGCGAAATGCACCAAAAGGTGGTACAACTCATGGATGTTATGGAAACGGTGAGGAAAGATATGGCTGTGTTGAAGGAACAGGTTGAGAGGGTAATGGCAGGGATATAGAGGGTCGAAGTTGGGGTGCCACAGTGAGGCGGGCGTTGCCATCACTCAGGTTGAGTACTATAAGGACGCTGAATATTATACCAACCGACCCAAAGTCTTCATTATTCCGTGTACTGATCGTCTGTCCATTAAAACTATTTGGCCTCGAATCATAGACGACGTGGCATAATAGAATTTACTCGGGCATTACTTCTCGCCCTCGAGGAAAATTCTGTTCCAGAACCACGTCGCTTGTGAGTGCCCCGTATTGGACCGACACCCAGTAAATCAAGGTTTTCACAGGAGACAGCATATTCGGTGGTAGATTGGAGAACGGCCCGGTCCCTTTGGAAGACCGATAATCTGAAGTCCACTACAAGGCTCTTCCCGACCTTCATAGATTGATTTAGATGGAAGGAAAGCTATGCGGTTCGTCCGGGGAAATCTCAGTAGCTTCCGGGTCGAATCACGATCACCGTTGGGGATATCCTCGGCAATGATCCTGGACCCACACATGGTAGATCATTTCCGTGATTTGCATGGTTGCCATCGATTTCATCACTTGGATGGTTTTATCCGCGACCCCTTTAATTTCGCGTCTGTCATCAAGTAATCCCCTCGGGCAGAGAAATTTGACTCCACTCATATCCCCATGACATGCGCTAGCCGCCGTTCATCAACTGAAATGTGGATCAAATAAACCAATCGCGTTGGTGCATGCGAATAGCGTCAGTTTTTTTGGCGAGAAAGTCCCATTTTCTCTGGCCTGCTTTTGCCAGATTTGCCGGAGATGGCCGCTTTTTGTCCAAACTAGGTGATATTTGAGTTTCGTACACCCAAAATTTGGATTTTCGATGTCGCACTTCTGACAGGGATAAAATCAAGACATGGACTGCGCGAGATTCCGTTGTATGCCGTGGTCCTAAAATGCTTCCTTCCCGACTTGCGAAGGAAGCTTTATTCGTATCTATATTCAACCAATTTGCGCTACTACTTAAAAATCGGTAGGCTTTCTCACAAGGAGAAACATAAAAAATAGATCATAAGGGGACTGTGCACCATGCATACCATATAAAATTATGATCCGTGCCGACAGGAGCGGCCCGGATCGGATGTCCTGGCGCGCAGCGGGACACTAGACCAAATCTAGTTCAAATTACCGGCCACAGTATTTATTTCTGGCATGAGATGCGCGCCCTACCGCCGTGCGTCAACCCACTCGATCCTAGTGCGATATCATTCTCGCGTCTGCATCAATGCCAGCCATGGGTACTGCCTCAAAAAAGTCAGGCTATATGGCCTATAAATTATCGACCAATGCAATTACTCTGTTCTAACATAAATCAAGCACTGGGAAGGCTATGGAGTGTAAAAAGTAACAAACGTATCGCCCCGAGCCAGATGCGAGAGAAAAAAAAACGGCGAACGGGATCTGCAAATCGACGCTAGCCCACTTTGGAATGGATTCTCCGACATGCGTTTGCGACAAAGACAAATAAATAAGAAATTCACCTCTCCATTATGATTTTCTGAAGCTGTTTTACACTCTGGGATTACATCCGGTGTATAATTTCCCCCTAGATAATCAGTACGCACCCCATTTTCTTGATCCGGCAAAAGATCGGGGTGGCGGTCGGAACCACGGCACCAAACACGCCAAGGCATCTACAAACGGTAACTCAAGCGGTGATCAACTTACTGCCGTCACAGCGTATTAAGCACATACGAAATAATACAATATAGTAGCGCAATTCATGTAATCTCTGGCCTGGGGCCTTGCGCTGATATTAGGTTTTGTTATTCGCAGCGTCATTGTAATGACGCCGCTTCCTCAACTACATGACCCTAGTTCTTCCCTATACCTCGTGCTCATCCTCAAAAGGACGATTGATATTGGTTAGATTGTGGATGGAATTGTGGCAGCGCTTGTTGGTTGGCCAACGAAAGGGTACTTGGTAGTGAATAGCTTGGAAGCGCGTTGACGTCGAACAATCCCATCTGTCCATTCTGAACCGACCAATTTGCTTGTAGCACATCAGAATCAGGCATGCCAGCAGCTAATCTTTTGTTCCTCCGCGCTTCAACTTCCTTGTCGATGTCTGTTTTCAAAATATTGACGGTGGTGCCGAGATGCATTAGAGTGTACATCCCATCATCACCCCCCATGCCATTAGATGGCGCGGCCTCGAGCTGTTGTTTCAAATTCAAGATCTGCATCTCAAGTTTCTGTATTTCGGCAATGTTCTTGTTTTTCTCGTCACTCAGCTGACAGATGTGCTCGGCGGCTTGGGCTTTGTCGGTCTCCAATTGCTCCAAGGTACGCGCAGATTCCTCTTGCTCTCTATCGGCCTCTTTGAAAAGATGCAAGCATTTCCGATGAACAGCTGTCCAATGTTTTTTCTGAGCCTTGACAATCGGGGAGGCAGACTGGATTCCCTATTTAGTTTGAGTGCATTGGCTTTTGTGAGACGGGGAGGGGAGACCTACCAAGGCTCGCTGCATATTTGCGCCTTGGGGGCCAGGCAGAGGGCCGGTATCAGGGCCCGCGACAGTTGAGTGCTGATTGCGTCCAGGAGCAACGCCCGATTCAAGATCATCTTGACCAGAGCTGGCGAGCACTTGGGCTGCCGATCTGCGGGAGGGCATATTGAGAGTGAAGGGCGGATGTCGAATGGATAGCTGCGCAGGAGGAAATGACTTTTGCCCGCGAATGACCGGTTCGGGTGGAAACCGCGAGCTTTTAAAGGTTTCCGGTGTCTGGAGAGGAGCAATACCAGGGCAAAATCAGCTGGCCGACCACGAGTTGATGGGGGCCGCAACATTTGAGGTGGGAAAGCCCGGTGATCAAGCCCACTGACCGGTTGAGTTTGAGAAAGTGTCTACGATAGCGGTCATCCCGGTCATATCAAGGATACGGTTACATTCTGAGGTCGGTCGTTGACCACCCTCTGCATTTTCACTCCGTGGTTTCTGCGTGCCGGTACTTGACCGGTGGATTTCTCGAGTTGTATGGCTTGTTTTACCACCGGTCATGCCTCGTACCGTGCGAGAAAAGGTAGCACTTTGTATATCAAGGCAAGGAGTCTTCACAGCATACCGCATAACGACGCCTCTAGATTACTGACCCCGTAGTCGTTGCGACGGGCAAAACTTGCCTGGCCTCTGCAATCTCGCCTAATATTGTAGACTCTCTTCCCGCATATATGGATCATCCGCACTTACTTCCAAATGGCAAATGATGTACGTAGTGGAGGATGCACTTGTCTTACCGAGAGGGCTATTATTTTAGCTTTCTTCGGGAGGAATTGAGCCACGGGGGCCTAGAACACTG
>PKQL01000321.1:0-31485 GCA_002916455.1 Penicillium sp. CF05
AATTATATCGCTGCCTGGCCTATTGGCCTCGGAAGAGCCGAAGCGGCCCAAGCAAGATAATGTGGGTTTAGCTTCCATATACCATGTGGATCTTCTTAAATGAATCTAGATTGGCATGATTCATGCAAGCGAGAAGGTGACGATCCATTCGCACACGGTGAGTCTAACGAGATACAACTCAATGAGGACAAACCATCGGCCTTTGAATCAAATGACTTTTTCCAAAATAAACACTTGTCTACCTAGGTAATTGATTTGCGTAAAGGGAGCAGGTGAAATTGCCTTGCACAAAGTCGGATACTACAACATATGCCATTGTGGCCACGGCCAGCTCCGTATACTCCAGGACTACCTCCCCAAGACCTGGCGGGGCCGTAGTGGGGAAGGAAAAAGCGAGACACATGAGGACCCTGTCTTCCCTGTCTTTCATTTGGGGGCCAATTCCACCAAGTCTAACCGACAACCGAATAAGGTTACCTATATTAAAACTACTCGAGTCATATATCATGCCGGCCTACCGAGTACGATACGATATAAACTTCGTTCGTCTTGGGTCTGAAACTCAAAAGTGACAAAAAAGAAAAAAAAAAAAAAAGATTGTATATATTAAATATCTACTCCGTACGAATCACGGAAATTTTGCATGTAATCTCACACCATTAGAACGCTCCACTCTTTCGCCCCCAGACTAGATGATACCAGCAGCCCGGAGGAAATCTTTCCGGTGTAACCAAATTCGGATATCCTTGCCCTTGAGATAGAAGGGAATACAAACCAAGTAGACCGCGACGTTGATAGCCGCAACTGTCATGAAGACACTCAACACACCACTGGAAGTGATAAAGTCATTGATCACCCAAGTCCAAATCCACGCGATGCAACTCTTCAAAGCAGCAATGGTGACCATGATCTCAACGGAAAGCTGAAACCCCAGGAAGGGAAGCGATTAGCAGGTGTACTATAAGTTGTCCAGACTTAAAAAGCTAAATTCCTTACCTCTTTGTGACAATCCAGGGCGTAGTTCATGCCAAGCGTGGTTCCCATTTGGCTTCCTACCGACAGAATACCGGCCCCAACAACAGGCATTGCCCAGTGCATTTGGTGCTCATAGGAAAGTCCAAACCAGAGTGCACCGAAGAATGTGAAAAATGCCGCCAATAGGCAGGTCGGTAGCCGCATCTCGGGCTCACGAATACCGTTATTTCGCTTGGTGAAGAATGTGGCAATCCAATCGCCTCCTGGACCAGAGAAATAGACACCGAAAAGAGAGCCAATGAAGGGCGACAGGAAGAAGAGACCCTGTCCATTGGAATTGAATCCGTAGGGAGGTGGTGAAAAGAGCTGTGCCACCGACGCTCCTAGAATGACATTCCAGCTAAGAGCCATTCCATAAATACAGCACGACCAGAGGACGGTGGGGTAGGCCACGAGCACGAATGGACGCAGGAAGACGTGGAGGAGATTCACAGTCGGGTCTCCGCTGTTCCAGAACTTGAGTTCTTGCACAAAAGTCTTTTTGGGAACTGCACTTGATTCCTGAACTAACACCCGGTCCTTATCCGCATTGACTGTGGAGGTCTGGAATGGATCTGGGCGGGGCCCGTCGAACTTGGTCTCTGGCATGAAGAAGAACATGGAGATCAAACTGGCACCAACAAACATGGTCACAATCCAGAAGGCCCAGTCCATTCCAAGTGCCTGCACGATAAATCCAGAGAACATAGGTCCCAGCTCATTACCTCCCAGGACAGACAGTCCGTAGATGGCAATGAGCTCGCCACGGTTATGCAGGAAGAACATATCAGTGACTGTGGACGGGACAATTGACTCGATAGGCGCCTGGAATGCGCCCAGGAAAGCACGCCCAACCAGGAAAACAGTGTAGGTTTTGTTGGATGCAATGGCCAGCCAGATACAGGCGATGGCCATAAGCAAGTTCGAGAAGATGTAGATGGGACGGCGGCCATACTTGACGGCAAACGGCATCCAGACACAGTTCCATACACCCTGGTTGATCAAACAAGCTCCGTTCGCATAGGTCAATTCCTGGAGGGTCTTACCGAAGGTGGTGGACAGTTGCATCATACCTGTACTAATCAGCATAGCCTAATATAATCCATACTATAGATGATCAATACATACCAGCTGCCATGATAGGACCGGTAATAGCGCCCATGAACGCAAACCAACAGCCGTTGAAGAAAGTCAAGCTTTTCTTCGTAGTCGACCAGCTCAAAGGATCATTTGGGTCGGTGATCGAAGGCTGCGGAACTAATAACATGCGGCCGTCGCCTGTTTCACGATGCTTCAGCTGGTGAAGCCGTTCAGACATGCTTCCATTGTCGCTACCATCGAACAGTATTTCTGTTCCAGGTGCGGCATGGAACTGCTCTGCGACTTTCTTCTCGGACTCTTGTTGTGAGCTATCCGCCATGTTGGAGATGCCCAAGAGGGTCCTCCAAAATATGTAGAAAAATAAGGAGTGTCAGGAACTGGAAGGTAAAAAAAAAAAAAGGGAACGACTTTGAACACTGCGTCGCGTGGAACAAAGCGGAAATATCCTTTTTAATACGTGGGAGTATAGTACATAGTGGCCATCCCTTTTTAGTCTGAAACAATATCGAACATAGTACTAGTACAACATAGTAAAGTATGTACTCGTTAGAAATCCAGTAAAAAAAAGGACATTGATAAATCCTTTTGGCCTCCCTGTATTTTTGAGGGCCAATCATAAATCCAGACTTGAGGACGAGCATTGCGCTATGCAGGTATGTGGCTGTCGCAATAACGGGCTCGGTGCATGTGGAAAACTAGTGAGCTCCTTCTCCGGCCTACTATATTTGATGTGGATTCTCTGTCTTTAATCTACACCTATCAAGATTTTACCATAATCTTGCATATCCACCTGCGCACAAGGAAATAAAGGCCTAAGCATCTAGTCTCAACCCACTAGCAAATACATTTCGCATCTTTGATTGGCGAGAATGAAGCATTGCATGTTCTGGCCGACTTCGGGATTCCCGCTCCAGTCAGATCCTCCCACCATACATATCCCCAGCATATGCTGTGCATTTGAAAAGTGAAATCAAAGCAGCCTTTGTTCTGCAAGTTATTCTAGAAGAAATTAAGTCGAAACACACATTGGGCAAAGGTAATGGCTCCGTCCCGAGATTTCGCTTCCCACCAGACCGGGGGCTCTTGCACATTACCAAGTTCTGTGCCAGTGCTCATTGTGGGCGGAGGTCCGACTGGCCTATTGCAGGCACTCCTTCTATCTCGACTTGGAGGTATGGATATTTAAGGAGTCGATACGAAAGTCTTGTTGACACGGTTCATGTAGTTCAATCATTGATCATCGAGCGTTATTCCGAGCGCCTAGCTGCTCCAAAAGCCCACGCAATCAACCCCCGCTCTTTGGAAATCTTGCGTCAATTTAACCTAGGCGAGAAGCATGTTCGCCAGCTAGGCACTTCGCGAGATGATAGCTCATCGGTCAATTTTCTCACCAATCTTTCCGGGGACGCGATCGGCAGGCTTCCGTATGAGCGAATGGATCCTGCAGTGTTGGATGACACGCCAGAGGTACTTGTTCTCTATAGTGAGAGAACAGTGAGAATGGTACTAACCAATTGAAACGCATAGATGATCCATAATATACCCCAACCAGCCCTAGAGCAAGAATTGTCCAACCATATCGCAAAGGATCCCAACATTACCTTAATCAAGGGATTCAGTATTCATGGTGTGAAGCAGGTAAGTACACAGGCCATTTTGGTTATTAACGAAGCAACGAGGTTGACTGAAAGCCAGACTCAAGAAGAAGTCGTAGCGACAATCGAGGAACGATCAACTGGAAAACTCCATCAAACAAAGTCCCGTCACCTCATAGCTTGTGACGGTCGTAGAAGCAAGGTCCGCGAGCTGCTCGGTATTGAGTCTGAGAGCGAAGACTCAGACCAGACAATGATGACTATTCATTTCAATGCTAATCTGCGACCGGTCGTTGGTGACCGTGTCGGTATGCTGTACTGGATAATGGACCCTATAGCTGCTGGCTTTATCATCGGCTATGATCTCGATGGCATTCAGGTACATATCAGCCAGGTAGACGTTGAACAGTACCCGGTCGAGTCGTGGACGGAAGATATGTGCAGGGCCAAAATCCGCGGTGCTATAGGCAAAGATGATGTTCCGTTTGATATCCTGAGCTATCGCCCTTGGGTCTTCCGACGGCAAGTTGCTTTCACATTCCAGGAGGGGAATATCTTCCTGTGAGTCTTTGTGTTTGAATATTGACCCCGTGGGTTCCTTGTTAATGTTTCGGTTTCTTTCAGTGCTGGAGATGCTGCTCACTCATTCCCCCCAACTGGTGGACTAGGATTGAATTGTGGTCTTGCGGATGTTCACAACTTAGCTTATAAGATTGCCTTGGTTCACCGGGGAGTGGCAACACCATCTATACTTTCGACATACACTGCCGAGCGACGCGGTGTTGCGGATTCCTATTCCAGGCAGAGCGTTAAGAACGGCAAGGAGATATTTGCGCTGTTGCAGAGTCTCAAGACCGCAGGTATCGAAGATGTTATGCAAGCGCGTCAGAATATGACGACAGCATTGGCGGATCCGGCACAGCGCACACAGGTTGAGGCAGGTATTGAAGGACAAAGGGAGCATTTCGATAATGTAAGTGACTTCGTCTTGGTCTCCTCCTACCCATAAAATGTCAGACTTGCTCACATGTTTTCTCCCAGCTGGAGCTTCATATTGGATATGTGTATGGAGCTACCAAACCACCTGCTCATGCTTCCCATTATTCTCCGAAATTCGTGCCTGGAGCGCGCTTGCCTCATGCTTGGATCAGCTTCCCGAATCAGCTCTCCCCGGAGACAGAGGCAGCCAAACGTTCTTCTCTGCCCCAAAAGCCAGTGGATGTGTTTTACATCAAGGAGTTTGATGAGGATCAAGTTCGGGCTTTTCAGTGGAGTACCCTGGATCTCTGTGGTCCCGACTCTTGGACTTTGGTTTTGGGGCAGGAGCAGGAAATTCCTCACATTACATTTTTACAGAAGCATTTTAACATGATTGGTGTACGTCTTAATATCTGGCGCCTCGGAGTGGACTTTGAGATCATCAGGCAAAGCTGGTTTATTGATGAATTGGCCAATGGTGGAGGAGTTTTGATTCGCCCTGATCAACACATCCTAGCAAGAGTCTCTGATGGGACAAATGGGGAACACTTGATTATGGAAGTGAACAAGCATCTTGGGATTTCGAAGTGCTAGAGATTTAATCCAGGATCATCATAGATATATATCCACTCTGTTTATTTTGCCAAATGTGCCTGCGAGAATGCCCGGAATATCAGGCATACCAACCCTTCGCCAAGCTAAAAGACGGCAAGCTTGACTAATACAGACAATAGTCCCCGTTTATTGAAATGTCACGCTGTGATATGGCGCCTTCTGCTCCAACCGCGTTGACTCGGACCCCCCTTTGAGACGCAACCCACTGCATGGAAATCCTCTTGCTTTGTCCCATATGGTACCTGATATTCCATAATTTTCCTTCTATAACAGACACATCATTGGATATATCAAAACCCAAGCAGCGCCTCATCGACTTGATCGGTCTCAAAGTCAAACCGAACTAGATCCTCCTTATAAGGAATAAAGTATGTGCTTGTAACCCTAAATAACATAAGCTCTCATTATTTTCCAGGGAAATGAGATTTCAATGGACATCTCTTACCTTTCATGCTCACTGCTAGCTTGATACTCAGCCAATGCTGCTCGATCATTGTGGTAGCTCACTAGAGCATATTGAAATCCTTTGCTCTTTTCAATTGGGGTTGTGATTGAGGGACCTCCAACAACAAGCCTCTGGCTTTTCACACAGGGCAAGGATTTGAGTGTCTTAATTTGGGAGAGAAACTCCTGCTTCACCTCGTCTCCGACGTCCGCGCGGAATTTGAACAAGACTATTGAGGTCAATTAAGTACTTGGTTGGTCTCGAGGATGAACAATACCAATGTGAACAAGAACCATTCTGAAATGTATCAGTTTTATGTTAACAAAAATAAAATAATGCGAGGAGTTATTAACTGGCTAGATCGGAATGTAGTTTCTCTTTTAAGTGACGTGACGGATGCCATCCGTCCTTAGCGGAAGCTTCCCGCCTTTATCCGAACCTGGTCGACTCCAGTATTTTCCTCTTTGCAGAGACTTGTCATTCTGACGGGCACTGTTGATTCTAACTACTCTCTTCTCATATTCATAAACCGGTAAATTCAACGCTCATAAGGGGCCCTGTCAGCTTTGTCATGGACTCTCCACGACGGTCTCGGAACCGCGCCGCGTGTGTGAGATGTCAGCGTCGGAAAATCCGATGCCAAATCTCGCGAGATCCGCGAGATCTCCGAGATGATGGAGATCATCCCCGGTGCGCATCGTGCAGAAAGGCTAATGTTGCCTGCGTAAACGATGGAAAACAGGAGGTTAATCGCGCGTACGTATTATTACCTCCGAGTCACACGAATACTTCCTCCGCTTCTCTCTATCCCCTTGATGCTAACAGCTGGTTAGGTACATTGCGAATCTACAAAAGCGAGTGCAGTGGCTAGAGTCATTGGTAAAGGAACAGAATCCAACGGTTCAGCTAGAGGATGGCGCGCAACTAGACCTATCAGATATCTCACAACTCGAACCCACGGAGGAAAGCACCCAACTTGAGTCTATCATTCCACAGAGCGCCCGCATTCACCGATCAATACCACCTCACCATGAACAACCCGGGCCAGCAGACCCGGAATCATCCCGAGCACATTCAAGACCGGCCCACGAAATTGGGCTTGTCTCTCTTTCCTCAGGAGAGCCGAGATACATCGGTCCCTCAAGCGGATATTTCCTAGCAAATCTCATATTTTCGAGTGCTGGCCGACGAGCGGGGCCATTGGGAAATCATGGCAACACGAACAAGCCAATGTCGCTTTCATCTGAATTTTTCAATAGCCCAGCACCACTCCCAAGTCGCAAAGAAGACGCTGAGGAGCTAACTTCAAAGTACTTTGCTTCGGTACATCTCGTGTACCCGTTTCTACACCAGCCGACCCACATGGCAAGGCTCCAGAGAATGTATAGCAATGAAGTCACTCCCAGCCCAGCGGATGCCTTTCACGTCTACATGGTTCTCGCAGTAGCGGCCTCGGATCTCTCTAGGCGATTTAGAATACCTCTTCCAGCCGAGGGGTATTACACAGCAGCTACCCAGTATTTCGAACGTGCATGTGCTGATGGCTCTTTGGAAGGACTGCAAAGTCTGCTCTTGCTGATGGTATACGGACTTCATAATCCCTCATGCGACATCAACGTCTGGAGCCTGAATTACCAATGCCTGGGCTCCCTCATTGACCTGGGCCTTCAGCGGGATGTTCGCGCATCATCGACATTCTCCATCTCATTCTTGGAGCAGGAAATGCGAACTCGCATCTTCTGGGTTGTATACAGCTTCGATCGTACATTAGGGACGATGATGGGTCGACCGATCGGCGTGAGAGATGAAGCGTGCGAGCTTCGGGTATGTGATTCGATACTTTGCTTCCGGGATAAATCTTAGCTAACAGTACTTTCAGCTCCCTTCAGATGTCTCTGATAGTGATCTCTCCGAGTCAATTTGCGATGAAACGTCGCGAAATCCCAGGACTTCTCACATGACATTCTCTATCCACCTGTTCAAACTCGCCCGCATCAACTCTGAGATCAAATATGTTATGCATAGCATCTGCAGAGATCCTCCCCGATACGCCTACCCCCCGGTGCCCGACATCCATCTCTGGCAGAAGGAGATGATCGAACGCCTTCAGGCCTGGTTTGCAGACATCCCGCGTGGGGCTGGAGGTGATGCTATCACGAAAATATGTGAAACCAAGTATCACGAAATGATGATCTTAATTCTAAGGCCTAGCCCAGGGATTCCCGAGCCATCGGAAGAGGTGCTCGCACGGTGTTTCCAGCATTCTGTAGATCTTCTCCGCGGGTTTGGGGAGCTTTACCGACAGGAAGCTCTGTTATACAGCCGAATCATTGTTCACTCCATCTTCTTGAGTACGCTGATAATGCTACACTGCTTGTGGAGACTGCCCCACGTTGCATCCGAGGTGCAGATTGATGAGGTAGTCGCTGACACGAGCATAAGTTTAAATATCCTAAGCAGCATAGGGGAATACTGGGCCGAGGCTAAGCGCGCGAGAGATTGCATCCATGAGTTGTCTGGTGCGACTGTTCAGAGACTTATCCGGATACGAAGATTAGAAGCCCCTTCAAGCTCGACCAGAAACAAGGACCAATCGACTTCCGGCACAGGAAGAGCGCAGAGAATTCAGACTTCCAATGAGGGAATGGAGCTGCCTTCTACACTTCGTGCTGACTTAGGTGTCGAAAACCTCCCGCTGAACTCCTTCATGGATGATGACGACCCGCACCCTGATTCTATGAATTGGCTGCATGATTCCTTGCCCGGGGGCTTTATGGACTTCAACGGGGCTCCGGACTTCGACACTCTCATGTGGGAGGTCTTTAATGCCAATTGAGGATAAGAGAAGATTGGAATACAAGAATACAATGATTCGATATACCACATGTTCAAAGAGATCTTCAGGAATCAATTTAGTTCAGTGTCACTGATGTCTTTGGGTCACTGGCTAGGCTGATAAACGAATCCAGCCAAATACCTCGCATCTCATGCAGCCTGAAAAGTGACATTGACCTGACTTTCGACATCAATATCCTGAGGCGTGAGGTCCAGCGGCGCAGGGTCCTCCCCAGGGAGATCACCAAAACTACGAGCCATCATCAAGTCTCTCCGAGTAGTTTTGTATGGACTCATTCCTTGGTCGGCAATTTCCACCACCGATACTTGGCGTCCAAGCACTTCCGAATAGTCATCGGCTTGTTGAATAGCATCGCGCAATGCCAATTTGCGCGCATCCGAAGCCAGTCGTCTGCCAGTTTCGTCGGTGAGACTCCAATCCAGGCTGTCGATCTCCACCTTAGGATAGAATAGCAATTCTTCGATCGCCTGGTTCAACTTGGTAAAGTCGCGGAAGACGGCTTTGAAGGATATACTGGCATGGTATGGTTTTGACACGGGCTGGTCGTGTCTACCTGTTGACTTTGTCCAGGTTCTCATACTGGTGGATGAGAAATTTACCAGAGGGGCCTCGGACTCATCGTCGGCCCAGAAGCCAAAGGTTGGTTTGATCCAGTCTTGTAGGTTGGTCGATGTTGTTGCCACCTCCCTGGCGACTCTATCTTGCGCAGAGCCGTTTCCCTTCACTGAGAATCTGATGGTGGCACGTTCTGGGGCATGGGTGACGGATGATTTTCCCGTGACTATGATTGTTAGGGGGGCCATGATGGTTTATGAAGACTTTGAGAATATTTTGCAGCCAGCACACTGATTATAAGAAAAGCCTATCAGCCCTGAAGGCAGCAATCTCGGAGTCAGTGATCATCACGTTGGTCACGTTGCCCGCCCAACGCCAAGCCCCCGTGTGGGGCTGTTGATTCCTCTTGTCTTATCATTTTCATCTTTCATTGATATTTCGCCATATAATCTCCTAGATTATCGATGGCTCGTCTGCCATTCAGCAAAGATGCATTCATCGACAGCCTGCTGGATCCCGCTCGTCTTCTCCCAGCCTCTGCTCGAACGGATCATAAACTCGTGAGCCCCACGGAAGAGATCCAAAGATTCTTGAAGAAGGACCTGATGGTCAATAAGCTGAATAAAATCGACAAATATCTGTGGCTGGCTGGTCAACCAATGCCGCCCAAGCCTCTAAATTACCAGATTGCAACCTCGCGGGAAATTGCCGTGGACGAGCGAATTGACATGCATATGGTCTGGGAGCACTCTCTGCGTATCCATCTGAAGCCACTACCACGTTATCTTCTCGATTCTCAGTTTTGGGAGTCGCATCTTGTCTGTAAAGGACCATGTTGTGCTTCGCCAGGCGAACCGGTTTGTCAAGAGCGGGCGTGTTCGCGAGAGCTATACAAATGCGCTCTTGGTTTCTTATCTTCTTATATGGCCCTTGTACAATTCGAAAGTGATTTCTTCATTGCACAAACCTACCATCTATTGCCAAATACTATCACCTGGGAAATGTGGGTCAAGCTGAACCAGCAGTTGTTGCAGAACGATGTGACCAGCCCCGGGAATATCAACTCGCGCTATTTGTTTGGAGAGCTGAGACTGTCGCGACTAAACAAAATCTACGCAATCCGCCATGCTAGTGCCTTGAGCGGCTATCAGTTCACCTACCAGACGTACGGTGAGCTGTTTTACGACTATCTGACTCCGCTGACTGCGGCGACTATCTACGTTGCCTTGGTATTGACGGCGATGCAGGTTGGATTGGCTACCGACCGTTTAGGCTTTAATTCACCGTTCCAGGACGCTTCGTATGGATTTACAGTCTTTGCAATCCTCGGGCCTCTGGTCGGGGTTCTGTTGGTCGGGATTATTGGAGGCCTGGCCTTTACCAATAATCTGATAGTGTCATGGAACTTTCAGCGGCAGCAATTCGCCCGATATGGACTGTCCGAAATGCGAAATAAACTCCCTTGAGCTTCGACAGAGCACATAGCCGCAGAACTCATTCATGGCGAGATCAGCGAACTAGAAACCGTGGGCCTTTCAATATTCCTCAAAGATTGCTCAACAAATTCAGTTTGATGCACGCTAGTTCAAGCAAGCACGGTTTTTCTTTTATTTTCTTCTCTTTGGGGCCTAGCCTTAAGTCTGCATGAAGGGGATTGATTGCCGTACATTTAGCCGAATGTTCGGCAATATTCATGATTGGTCAATTTGCCGCATTACCGCATTATTATGTTCTTCTCTGCTACTCTCAACCATTTCTTCTTCCAAGGTTGTACGAATTCTGCAAATATGGCGAGCACAGTGATCATCACCGGTGCAACCGGCTCACTCGCACTTGAAGCGGTGCAACAACTTCTGTCATCGCATCCCTCCTTAACCATTGTTGGCACTGTGCGAAATGCATCGAAATCCCCCAAAAGCCCCCATTTGCTTCGACTGGAAGAGATGGCGCATCAGTATCCTTCTAGCAAGCTCCTGATCAAAAGCGTGGATTTGAACTCTATTTCCGAAGTGGGAGCATTCTCGAACGAGATTGCTGACCTAGTGGAATCTAACGAGCTTCCACGTATCTCGGCCATCATTTGCAATGCGTTTACATGGTCTCTAGAAGGCCAGCAATTTTCGAAAGATCGGATGGAATCAACATTTCAAGTCAATCATCTTTCGCATTTTTTGCTGGTTCTCAGGCTTCTGCGGAGCATGGATCCCGAGACGGGTCGAGTGGTCATGCTTAGCTCTGAAGTTCACGATCCTGAACACCCCAACGCTTTTTCCAAACTGGGCGCAGAACTTCCCTCCGATGAGAATCTTGATTCATTGATCAAACCCGACGCAGATGAGGCTGGAACAGAACATGATATGGGCTGGCGACGATACGCAAACAGCAAGCTGGCTAATGTCATGTTTATGCGGAGTTTGAATCGACGACTTCAACAGGTATGGGCAACTTTCTCAGACTCCGAGAGGATCCACTGATTCCGTTTCTAGAATCCACAATTCAGCAAGATCACTGTGACTGCTATGGACCCAGGTGGCCTTGTGGACTCCCGGGCCCATGCCGCCCAGAAGTCATTCACTCGTGTCTTGTTTAGGCTGCTCGCATTTTCACTACCAGTGACCAGACTTTTTACTCACAAGCTTCGGTCAAACTCCGACTCAGCTCGAGATGTCCTAGCGTTGGCTTTGGCCCCTGAGTATGCATCTGCCAGGGGCCATTTTAATGGAACGAAGCCTCAATTGCCTGCGCGTGTAAGCGAAGACGCGGGAAAATGTGAAGCTATATGGCAGGCTTGTTGGAGCTGGGTTGGTATGAAAGAAGACGAGACCTGTATCTCCAAGAGTTACCCCTGACAGAGTGGATATAATGAGTGCAGCATATTGTGATGATCCATACAGATAGAGCACTATGTAGTCTGATATTAATAAGGCCACCTGATGTTCCAATGTTACAGGGATTTCAGTAACAAAAATATCCCTTGCCACTAGTATATTTTTCTCCATATCTCAGACGCTCATAGGACTGTCAAATAAGAAAGAAGACCAATCTATCGGCCAATCATTGCTATCCATAGGCAAAGTGGGAAGCATATCCGGTGTTCCGTTTTCACTGGTTTCTGCAGACCTTAGCAGCCCAAGCATAGGGCAAAAGCTCGAGGGGAAAGGGAAGAGCTGAGCCAGTTGTATTTGCCCAGACACCGGAAGAGCACCCCAAGTATTTTCGGTTTGAACAGGAAACGCATCGACGCGCATATTGTTGAATCCGTCCATCTTGCTGAGTGCCAAAGCAGCGGAGGTATGTTTCTCACTCATAATCTCTAGCACCTGTTTGCTGATTCTGAGCTCCTCGCCTCGGTCTGGGTTCAATGCATCATTGTCGGTGAAGGCCCGTGGGATTCCGGCAACAAGGTTAGCCCAAGAATGGATTGGCAATAGATATTGGACATCCTCGTGATATAGGATCTCTTCATAGAGGCGGGAAATGCAGGATGAGGCGACCATTGAAGCGTATTTGAACAATGAGGGGTTGTGCCGACGGCCAAGAAAGCACGTCAAAATAACAGTCACCAGGTAGAATATATGGAGCTCAGCAACAGGGCGGCTGTATTGTTGTCTAGTTTCGATGTGGAACAATTGCATTTCGACAGGCAACTGTTCTCTCAACAGTCTGAGTCCGCCCAGGCTCAGGTAAACCTGCTCTGGTGAGGCGTTATCAAGTCTGGCCAAGTCCTGGACCTTTTTAAGTTTTGTGCAGAGATTTGTCAATTGGCAAAAAACTTGGGATCCGAGATCGGGATCTTTGAAGTCACTGGGAGCAGGCAGTGGCACAGAGGTTTCCAAGGGAAACATTGCAGGACGACCACAGCAAGCCGTCTGCATAGTATCGTTGATAAAGAGATACCACCACATTCTGCGCGCTCTTCCAGGATGCTCTAATTTGTTGTATGTCTCGTTCTCGTGCAAGTGCAACTGAATCGCGAGTCGGATTGCCATACCAGCCCATTGCCATGGGTTGTCCAGTACTATCGCGTCAGGGGAATATGGAAGCCAAGTGCTGAGAATGCAAAGCGCACTGAGCATATTTAATGGAGAAGGGTCATGGTGCAGAAAGAGCAATGTTTTGATCCTCCCGTAAATAGCAAATGTGGTCCACTCGGCTGGTCCTGCTGTTTGACGCATGGTACTTCCCGCGAAACACAGGCATTGCTGTAGCAATGTGGAAGTTTGTATTTCAGATTGCCCAGGATCTAAAACTGGGACGAGGTAGAACAGCTCACGGAAATAGAAATCAGCAAGTGCTTGGCAGATGACGGGAGGTGGAAGGCGACAAGGTTGACCTATGTCTAGAATGAGCTGGCTTCCATCAATGGAACTTGGCTGTCGCGAGCCATTGGCATTGCCAAGACCCAAACAGTTCAGATCCCGGTGACCAAGAGGACGAAAAGGTGATGGTGTGGCTTCTGCTGTGGTTTCCTGTGTCACAGCTGGGACCGCTCGACTCGGGGACGGGTGACTTGTGTCTGACAAATAAAGTGAAGATCGGAGGGCTTTTCTTTGTTTTCGGGGCCCAATGTGAGGTCTTTCATGTCAGTCTATAGGATTGAAGGCATTTATAGCATCAAGTAGCCTTACTGACATATATGGCCTGCATGCTCGCAACGGCTGCAGCTGCCACTTGGCCGACCTTCTAAGTCGCAACGGATCTTCATCGCCATTAGTATAAATGGTATATATTCATGAATAACAACATACCTTACGACCGTGGCATCGGGTGCACACAGCACGCGCCCTACGTTGCATTTTCACCGATTTGGATATCGGCAAACGGCAAAGGTGGAAGGAGCGATGTTTTGCCGAACGGCAATTGCCGCCCACAGCCGAATATGATGTCATAAGCGTAGTGACAGGCACAACATGGTTGTCGAGCAAAAGGGTTGCATATATGTTGATGGAGAGCTATCTTTAATCGAAGAAAACAGAGTTCTCAGACTGACTCTTCCCTCGAGAATTTGAGCAGCATATTCTTTGTCGTTATGGCACTTGTCCGAATGAACACCCCAACATCTAGTTTCCCTTGACAGCCATTGAATGTGAATATCATCAACCTTGGAATATCAATCCATTATTGATCCCACAGCATATTCATGGATATCCATTACAAACAAAGCTCGCCCACTCGAATAGCCCACGGAATACTTCGAAATGGGACTAAACTCCCATACACATGTGCGGCCCCACCCCGTCTTTCGCAACGCATCCGTCCCGCGTCTATAAAAGAACCTCAACAGAAACTCGAGGTCGTCAAAACGACAAAGTACAACTCCAAATCTATTTGTAAAACAGCAAAAAGCCAACCCAAAACCACACCAAAATCCAAAATGCCAGACCAACCCAACCAACCCCAACAAATGCACAACATCAACCACACAGACCTCCAAAACTTCGTCAAGCAAATCCTCATCGCAAACAAAACATCACCAGAACATGCAGAGATAGTCTCCAAATGCCTCGTATCAGCCGATCTCCGCGGCGTAGACACACATGGCAGCAACCGCATCCCCTCCTACATGGAACGGATCCGACAAAACGCACTTGACCCAAGCGCCGTCCCAACAATCCGGCAAGTGACACCCGCTGTCGCGCAAGTGGACGCGCATAACGGGTTCGGCTTCGTAGCCGCACACGAGGGAATGAAGCTCGCCATCTCGATGGCCCAGATCTTCGGCATCGGAATGGTCTCCGTCAAGCACTCAAATCATTTCGGCATGTCCGCATGGCTGGTGCAGCAGGCGCTGAAGGCTGATATGATGTCGCTTGTATTTACGAATAGCTCGCCCGCGCTGCCGGTCTGGGGCGGGAAGGAGAAGCTAATGGGTGTGTCGCCGATTGCGTGTGGGGCGCCGGCTGGGGAAGGTAGGCCGTTTATCTTGGATATGGCGCCTTCTATTGCCGCCCGTGGGAAGATTTATAAGGCGCTTCGGCGTGGGGAGAAAATTCCTACGGATTGGGCGCTTGATAAGGATGGGGCAAGGACGGATGATCCTGCTGAGGCTTTGCAGGGTGTTATGCTGCCTATGGGTGGGCCGAAGGGGTCTGCACTATCTGTTATGATGGATGTTTTCTCCGGTGTGCTTTCTGGGTCTGCTTTTGCTGGACATGTTACCAACCCATATGATCCGTCGAAGCCAGCTGACGTGGGACATTTTTTGGTGGCTATTAAGCCGGATCTGTTTATGACTATCGAGGAGTTCAAGGGAAGGATGGATTATCTTTATCAGCGAGTTGTTGATTCGGAGAAGATGGCTGGCGTGGATCGGATTTATTTCCCTGGGGAGATCGAGATGATTACCGAGGAGAAACGGTTGGCGCAGGGTATTCCTTTTGCCACTGCTGAGATTGAGGGCTTGAATAAGGAGGCTGACCTAGTAAAGGTTGAGCGTTTAAAAGTATAGACTATTCTGCAGTGAGAGCAAAGCTAATACCAAATCTCGTCATACTACATCTACATCCTAGCTATGCAGCTTCAAGGTAGATATACAGCCCTACGCCTAGTAGGATATTACCAGAGCTTCAAGCCAAGTAGAATCAATGTACTGACCACACTACTGGTCCTAGAAATAGAATACCGAGAACTAGCAACAGAACAGGAACGAGGCCTGAACTAGCCGAAACATCCCACCTTGAAGGAAAAAGCCACACATTAAGATACACGGACATGAGGAACGGGGAAATGATCCACAGTAGAAATGAAAATAATGTCACAAT
This sequence comes from Penicillium sp. CF05, assembly GCA_002916455.1. NCBI lineage: Eukaryota > Fungi > Ascomycota > Eurotiomycetes > Eurotiales > Aspergillaceae > Penicillium > Penicillium sp. CF05. The sequence continues at coordinate 15,922 of PKQL01000321.1, forward strand.
TGCATTATCGTTGACAGAGCCTCCCATAGAGGAACAAATAAAAGCTAAGAAGGGGACAATGAGAAGGGAGGAAAAAAAAAAGTTCAAAAGGATAATAAAATGCTCTGAACAAGAACATGAGGTCTCACTTTACAGCCAGAGATAATAGTAACAGTAGAAGGGAATGCAAAATCACATATGGGGGTACAACGGCGAGAACGACAAAAGCAAAACATTAGGAAAGGAAAATGTAGCTAGACAAAGGAAATAAAAAGAAAAAAATGCTAGATAATTAATCAAACACCCGACGGATGAAGAGGAATCGCTCCATGCATAAGAAGGGGACAAAAGCAGGGTATCACGGGGTATCCAAACAACCTCGCTGCTCTTTCAAGCAACTCAAAAGAAGCATCAGAATGATAGGGTTTGAATCTGCTTCCAAGATCAAAGCCCAAGCCGCAGGGGTGCTTGATCGATGCAATCTCAGCGGCCAGTCCGTTTGAGATGGAATATTGCTTTTTATCTATTGGTTAAACCACATATCAACGGTCATCACCGGCGCGGGACTTGGCACGTCTTCGGAAGAAGTCCATGACCTTGCGTGCTGCCCCAGAGCTGCCGGAATGATGAGACCCATCACGCTCATATTCATAGGCATCAGCGAATTTGCGGTGGTTTTTCTGCAGAACACCCGGTCCACGTCCTGATCGTCCAACCTGCATCGACTGCCTAGGGGCGCTGTCATACGGGCCATTGTAATCATCGTAGTAGCTTGGCTTAGACGAGTGGTTTTGGTGACCAGGGCGGTCTGCGGAGTTCTGGTAGACTTGCTCAGCCGAGGGAATTCCAAAGGAACCACTCTGACGATCAAATTGAGATCCCAGGTCTGCAAACTGTCGATCGATCTGAGCCTCGTAGCTAAGCGGCTCAGGCTCGGTATGGACATCCTCGCCGGGTCCCTCGTCAACTATTCCCATGGCATCTTGCGTGCCATAGCTTGTCGCCCGAGAACGACCCTGTGCCTGACCTGCAGGGCCTGTGGCAGGGCGTTGCGGGGAACGGGGGTCGACGGGACGAGGGATCTGCGAGGTTTCTTCGGGGGTCTGCGCCCGGGTATTAGAGAAGCCTCGGAAAGAAAATGATTGCGGGAGTAATGAGAATCGACGAGGGCGGTTTTCAGCGCCAGACTCGCTTGTCTTGCGGTTATGGGGGTATTGCATCGAGCGGCGGGAGTCTATAGACATCCTGGAGTTATCCCTCGGTAGAGGCTCCTTCATGCTGACAGGGGGGTAACGCTTGTCCTGCTTTGTACGAGTGGCATTAGACTGCGTACGGCCACCCAATATTGAACCTGAACGGCCGAAAAGCTTCTCGCTTAGGCTAGAAACAGTATTGGATCTCTTGTGGCCCTTTGGCGGCTCTTGTCGAGGAGTAGTGTTGAACGTTGCAGGCAATTGCTGGGTTTGGGTGCTTGGACGACCGATGGATGTGCTCGATGCCTGCGCAGGATCCTGTGCAAGAGAAAATTGCCTGCTCTTGGGCTGTGCTAGGCGGCCTTCTGTGTTGGTTGCGGTAACAGTAGGTGCCACTGGCTGTCCGTATGAGCCGCGAGAAGGCAAACGACCAGTGTTTCCAAAGGAGTTTATAGAAGCGCCGGTGGCTGGCCGAGGCCCTTGGGGCATCGCAGTTGTCTGCGACCCAGTAAGTGCTGCATTGTCCGAGGTCGAGCGTGGGAAGTGTCCTGGAAGCGGCTTGTTGAGATTGGGTGCCGGTGCATCTGAAGGCTGGTGCGTAGGCTCTGGCGGCTGTTGCGCTGAAGCCGCAACTTGGGCCTCGGATGGGGCCGGGACTCGGCTGCGTGATGTAGACGGCTCCACCGAAGGTTCGCCTCGGGTCGTTTGTGATTGGGGAGCAACATATTCCACTTGTACCGTCCTCCGCTTGGCATCGCGGGGGGTCCTGGACTTTTCGGACGGCGGGTCTTGAGAAACATCTCCAGCATGATGGCTCAAGCCACCAACCGCAGGAGCGGTGTTTTGATGTGTCTTCTGTGGCTCGCGTACTGAGGCACTGCGGACGAGTGGCGGTGCTTCTTTTTGGGTTTCTGTAAATTTATGTAAGTAACTCGAAGCTTGACCACTGGCAGGAGCAGAAAGCAAGTCCTTACCAGACGGGATCGTTGTGTTCGCAATGTCCACAACGTTTGTCGTGCTGCTTGTGATATGAGACACAATATTCGAGAACTCGCTGAGCCAGCTGTGGCGGGCAACCTCGAAGAGGTCCGCTCGTTTCCGAGGATCGGGGACCAGTATCCGCCTTAATAGATCGCGCGCATGTGGTGTGACATATTCCGGGAATGTGAGAGGAGTAGTGACAATATACTTGTAAAGAAGATTGATGTTGTCGCCATCTGGGTTCGCTGGGTCGTCATCAAAGGGTAGATATCCCGCCAGCATGGCATACTAAATTTCACAAGCAGGTTAGTTGAGTCAGATTATCAAGGCTGTAGGGTGTAAACATACCAAAATCACACCACAGCTCCATACATCCACCTTTCGGCCTGTGTATAAGGAATCGCTCACGACAAGCTCTGGGGCTGCATAGCAGGGGCTACCACAGCTGGTCTGCATAAGATCACCCCGCCTTAGCCCATTTCCACCGATCTTGTCCAACCGCTTCCGTTTCACATATTCTTTGTTGGTCAAGTTGTACTCGATTTCCTCGTCTAGAGGATCCAGCGGGTCGAAGGTGTTGGCGAATCCGAAGTCAGTAATGATGATGTTGCGATTCCGATCGAGTAGCAAGTTCTCCAGCTTGAGATCGCGGTGCACAATACCCTTCTTGTGTAGATAACCAACTCCGGAAACCAGCTGAGCAAACAATCGGCGTGCAGAATTATCCTTGAGATATCGATTATTTAAGATGTAATCAAATAGTTCACCCCCTGACGCGTATTCCATGATGATACCAATGTGACGGTCGGTTTCCACCATCTCATGGAGACGCACAATGTTGGGGTGCGCCAACTCACGTAGAATAGAGATTTCACGGTAGATTTTGGGTAGTCGGCTGGGGTTAGTCCCCAGTGTGTCTCTCCGGATGAGTTTGATTGCCACTTGAATGCTGCCATCGCGCTTCCATCCCAGCTTGACCTTTCCAAACTCGCCCTCGCCGAGGGTTTGTCCGAGAATGTACGAGCCAAAGGTGGTTTCCTTGCGCTTGATAACGTTTCCGTTATTGTAATCGTGGCGACTTCGAGGCCCACGAGCCTCCTCTGCACCATCGCTGCTAGCCGCACCGTACCCAGATGCAGGAGCATTTTCTGTGCCAGCTGGTCGCACCTGTTCTCTTTCTTGGTCCACAACATGGTCGCTGGGCAGCACAGAATTGACCTCTGTGCTTGGTTCTTTTACAAAGTTCCCCTGACCAGATATACTGTCCATTTCTGACTCGGTGGGGTTTGTGACTGGGGGAGCCGTCCTTGGTTGTTGTACTTCGCGAGTTGTCTCCTCGGGCTGGTGCCTCCGTGGTCTGCCATTTCGGTCGTCACGCGTGCGATCACGGTTTTCTTTTCGATCAGACCTGCTCTTGCCTTGTCGAGAGCTACTCGTTTTCTCTGTAGAGGTTCCGTTTGGACCGCGGCGGCTATGGTGTGTGGAAGAGGTCCTCGGGGGAGGAACGGGCGGTGCACCTAACATGTCGGGATAGGGTGCGCGCACATTCTTCTGGGCGGGAGATGATGTGCTGGTCGATATTGCTGAGGCATGAGCGGGGAGTGGCACGGCCTGCTGATGAGAAGTGCTCATAGCCGAAAAAGCTGTTCGGGACCGGCCTCAGAAACGGCTAGTGGAAATTAGCAAGCTATTTAGCAAATGGAATGGTTTGGCGAAGGACGATAACACGCTGTGAGGCAATTTGCATCGTGGCCGATAGCATACCTTTGTGCTAGTAGATGCGCAAAGCCTTAAGAGACTTGCTGTGTGACGGCCCGAGGCAGCTTCTGTGGGCACTCGTTGACAAGATTTTGGTATCAATTGCGATTGGTACAATTGGCGCGAGGGAGCACAATTCCTCCCGGGTGTGTTTGGCAAAAGTCGGGGGGTTGGGGCGACCGGTCGCACTCGCCAAACGACTATTCAAAGCGCAATCTGTAGACATTGGAACATCTGTCAGCTTGAAATTTTCCCCAGATCCTTATCGATAATCGCCAAAAATGTGCCTTTTTACCCAAGAATGGGGGGTGGGCAACTGACAGCTGGAGATCGATCGGAGGAATGGGGGGGAACTAGCTTACCACCAATCGCGAAAAAAAACCGTTGGATGAGGGTTGAATATCACCGAGGACACCAGGTCGCGACCTTCTTCAGGTGTAAAGACGCGTCGAAAAACAGCAAGTTTCTCGAAAAACGAAAGGAAAGCCAAAGATACCTGCGCTGCAGTACTCCAGAGTCCCCCTCTGTCCAGACCCACGACCTGAGGTTTGGCGCACGTTGTCCGAGAAATCGAGCAAACGCGGTAACAAATGTCTCAGACGCGATTGCGGACCTGATCAACAGAATTCTGATTCAATTGCGACAACAGTTGAACATTGTCGAAGATAGGATACTGAGGGGCGGACAGGGGGCGCGAGGGGAGGAAAAAGACGGGAAGCACCGGTCGGGGTTTCCGAGTTGAAAAAGGGGGAAGAATATACCCCCAAAGAACAGAATCAAAGAAACAAAAAAAAAAAAAAAGAACAGACCAAAAGGAAAAGAAAAGCCCAGAGGGTAGAGAGAAAGGCCGAACGTGAAGGTGAAGAGGGAAAAAAGAGGAGGTGAGATACGAGTGGTAGTTAGTTTCTCTTAGTCTGGGGGAGGCGGGTCTTTGGCTCTTGAGCCTTGGATGAGGGTTTAGCTGATATGAGCACTTAGGATACATATGGAAAATGAAATTCTATTTAATTACATATACTCCATATGTTTACGATGAGAGAGGCAACTTTGATTTCATACTATGTTGTAGTATTTATAATATGTCTGACGTTTGTTAGATCTGACAGAAAACCTAGACATATACATAGGCCCGAGAGCTACCCAAGGGCTTTGGAGGCAATGATACATCCAGGATGGTGACGACAAAGACAAAGATAAACTACATATGTAATTCGTGTGCGCGTATAGAGAGTGGATTCAATATTAATTGCCCATATATTGCTATATTGATCGTGAATCCCTTGCGCCAGTGCTAACCTATGCTAGAAAGGGCTCGAGTTCCGAGAGATCCTCGCATGTGCTAAAGAAGGGAGAGGAGTGTATGGAGTTACAATGTGCTCTGTGGATTCAACAGAAATAATAATAGCATGACCAGGCGCTAAACTTGTTAGAGGGCTACCTAGGTAGGTTTCAAGAGAAGAAAGAAGCAAAAAATAGGGGGTTGCACCGGCTGTTTCGAATACCCATAGAGTGGACACCTCAGGACGATCGTCATTATTAACCTCTCAGAACAGAAAGCTCAGATCTCGCTTTTCTCTCCTTCTTTATTGGCTTAGCATTCTTTATGTAAATAAATTAAATCAACTTATTTGATTTGAAATGTTGACATTTCAATTTTCAGATTAATCCAGATTAATCCAGTGAGACTCAGAGATCCAGAGATTTGCTGTGAGAATGGCGTGCAGTAGTTCAGCTCCTTACTCAATCTAGCTGACAATTAGCGCCACTATACGGAGTACAACTACAACATACAGTTTTCGCTTTGTGTTTTAACTCTTTGAAGCTCCGGAGCAGTAAACGCAGGTTTAAGAGGGGCCATAGCCACCCGCACAAACCCTGGAACCACAGCCCCGGCCATGGTAAGAATAGCTAGAACCATGGTTGGATCCCGATCTAAAGCAGATCTTGTTCGACCTCTGGAACCTAGAAATTTCATATTCACTGCAACCTTGAAATGTTCCAAGGTTCATATGGAGTACAAGATGCGGTTCCTGGATAGTCCGGGCTGCAACACTAAACCTTACTCTATCTTTTTCATGTACTCTATCCACTTACTTACCCACAGTCTGTCTCCATTTCAATCTATCTGCATGCAGTAATTGATGCTAAATCGACTAAATATTCGAGAGTTTTTCTACTTTTTTGACAGCCCGGGTGATCGATACACCAGGCATAATGTCAAACCTTTGATACAATCATTTTATCCCTGATAACCCTCATCGGGTAAGGGGCTAAGGTGGGCTGTGGACAACTGTCAAGCGATGCGTTGGCAGTTTTCGCCTCGACAACGTTGTACCATCACCCAATCAATATCGGATAGATCGTCCAGCGGAACCTGGGCAACGCATATGAGCAACCATGTCCAATGGCTATCATCCCTGTTACCTACATCGCACCCAACCACCCTCACCTCCTCGAATTTTGTCTGCTGACTCTACTCCGTATACAAATCAAACAAATTAAATTGCGGCTAGAAAAGACGGTCAGCTATGCTCTCCCTATTTTGGCGCTGTGCCACCTATCCAAAACCAAGTTCTGTCCAATGGTCCTTGAAAAATCGAAACTAAATCTGGCGCCAGATTGTGCATCAGATAACATTATGTGTGAATATTCGTCACTACCTAGGTATCGAAAAATGTAAAATAGACAAGACTCAAGATGCTTCAAGCCTCAATCAAAAGCTTGCAAAAACAAAGAAATTCCTGCTGTACCAAAGTCACAAAAATGAAATAACCCAAACATCTCCGTAGACGAGATCTCGCTAACCCCCACTGTAATTGCCATGCGCGCCAGCCCCCAAATATTTACCGCTTACCCCCTGGCATGGATGACCCGCTGAGGGACATTGTCCCCGACGCACCATATGCAGGAGGCGGTGTGGGGTTAGGCGACGCGCGCCGCGCAACAGGGTCTCGGGCGCTCAAGCCAGAAGGGCCGGAAGCAGCCTCCACAGCGTTAGCTGGAACCTGGCCGCCGTCACCACCGCCGACGACAACCTGTTGGCCGTCGCGCATTTTTCCAACAACCATGCCCTTGGCAACAGACTTCAAAAGCGCGCGGCGACTGACACCAGTCGCGTCGATGTAAACCAATCCCACATTCTTGATTCCACCTGTCAGGTTGGTTGCGACGGAGCCTGCCTCATTGCCGTAGCGGTGTTCGATCATCGAGCTGGCGGCTCCGGCACCGGAGAAGAGCATGTTCCGGGCACCCTGCTCAATGCCGTCGGCCAGGGTTGAGAACGCGATCATTGATTTGTTCAGGACACCGGGCTTGTATTCTGGTGGCGGGTTGCGCTTGTCGACGCCCTTGTTTCGGCCGGATTCTTGCCTGCGCGTTAATGACGCACCTAGGCTCTGTGCAACCTTTCCGACCTGTCCGACCGTACGAGCAGAAATATCAGCTGCTCCGTTGGATAGAGTGCCGACCTTGCGGATGCGCGCGTGAGTAGCGTCTGAGAACTTTAGAGGCTTGACATTCGGCTGCGTCCTCTTTTGGAAATTCTCCGCGCCACTCGCGATGGCACTTGCCAGATACGTCGATCCAGTCACGAGTAGACGAGATGCTGTAGCTGAACTTTGAACCAGTGTCGAGCTCTTGTATGCTGGGTGCCGGGCCATTGCCAGATATTCTTCGGAGACATTGCTGACACTGACTTGGTTGCCTCCGCCTTCTGCAGGGAGTTCAATTCCTACCGGTCCTGATTGCGATATAATGGTCAGTTGCTGATTGAAATTGATGATAATTGAACACTTACTTTTAGAACCAGGCTTCACGTCGGCATCCTCGACTACATTGTAGCCATCTCCTAGCTCTCCAACCACACTGCCGTTTTCTTCATCCACGAGTACAATTCTCCCATGCGTATCTTCTTTCTTTGTATCCGGGGTCCCAACATAACCCTCGCCGGGTGCGTAGTCAGCCGGGTTATAAGCAGTATGGTCCTGAGCTTTCGGGTGCGGGGTGCGCTCGAGGAATGCAGTGCATTGCGCAAGGATGGATTCAAATGTATCGATATCATCCTGAGATATGTTGCTGGGACCTGTGCCAATGCTAGGGAACTGAATGCGAATGAAAGCGCCGGCATCGGGACCCATGTCCCAGCGGGGAATCAGATAACTGTCAGGAGGTTGGTGAAAGATCTGTGTGGTCGCTGGTATCGCAAGATCGAGCTCAGGTGGGAGGTACAGATGAAGATAGAAATCCTCTTCCAGTGAATCTTCAGGCCAATCTGTCCCAGGGCCAGCAGCAGGGGTGTTGGTGGGGACCATTAGCAATGATAGGGTTTGAGGACCGGACGGCGTGATGTCCTGCTCCTCACCATCTTGAATATGAAAAGCACGGATGTTATTGACGCTGTATAGCAGTCGCGGGTCGTTTGCTGTGCTCGACATCGTGTTGGTTGTTGTCACGATTAGGGGCTTGTGCCTTTCGACCTTGGAAGGTTGCCCGCAATTTAAAGTGCCGATAATACGGTTATGACGTCGTGCATGTGACAATGGTCGATAAGCTGGTAGAAACAGGCTTGGGAACACCTCTTAAGTACAACAAGCGAAATGAGGATTGTTGAAATGGGAGAAGGAGATAAATCTATTTTCAGACCTTAGCCAAGGAGGGGTTCTTATGAGATCATCCACTGGGCACCTGGGCATGCCCAGCGCTTAGATAATGGAGGGATGACCCAAAAAGGAGGCTGTGTTACGCCACACTATATCAGCACCGCCACTTTTGACTTAGCCACACTTGGCGGGTCCTCGAAGGTTTGCAACTGCATCTGGTTGGTTGATATCCCTCAGACATCCATCCATAACATAAATCCAGAAGCAAAACTTGCCTCACTCGTTGTACGGTCCTGATGTCCACGTTCCAGATATTATCGGATTTACATCTAGAAATTCCCTCTGCCTACGACGTGTTCAATATCTCCCCGAAAGCACCATATCTTGCCCTCCTGGGTGACATAGGAGTTGTCCAGGATGCAGGGTTCCTTACATTCATCGAAACCCAGTTGCACCAATTCCAAATTGTTTTTTTCCTGTTAGGGAACCACGAGCCCTATTATTCAAACTGGGAGGAGACGAAGCAAGTTCTCCATCGATTCTCGGCGTCTGTCAATCATCGGCGTTCAACAGAACAAGATGGACATTCAGGAACTATGGGTTCTTTCATCTTCTTGGATCAGACTCGCTACGATCTCTCACCAGACGTCACTGTCTTGGGATGCACACTCTTCTCGCGAGTGAGCGAGACCCATAAAGAGCACGTCAGCTATGGTCTTAATGACTTTTACCACATAAAGGACTGGACTGTTGATGATCACACAGCTGCTCACGAAGCAGACTTGGGGTGGTTAAATGGACAGGTTTCTCATATCACTTCCTTTGAGCGTCATCGCAAGATCGTGGTTTTCACGCACCATAGCCCAGTTACTCAAGATCGGCGGGCACTTGATCCAAGACATGTAAACAGCTCGCTGTCATCGGGCTTTGCCAGCGATCTCTCGGAGCAGGAGGTTTGGAAGAGTCCATTAGTAAAATTATGGGCATTTGGGCATACGCACTTCAATGTCAGTTACATTGAAGAGGGTACCGAGAAGATGGTGCTCAGTAATCAGCGCGGCTATTACTTTTCTCAGGCACAGGGATTTGACGGCAGGCTAGTAGTTACAGTATGATACTATACATTCACAACCAATTCGCTCTGTATGGAGTGAGGTACGATACCATAGGACACTGGAGTGCATTGAAGCTTAGGACTGGGAATAATCCTAATATTCAAATGCCAGTCATTAGCCAATGCTGTTGAAATTTACCGTCTCTCGAAGCAAATCGTGATCTCTTGTTGTTGCACTGAAGCATTAGTTGAGTACATGCACAGCAGATCTCAATTTGCTCCTTCGACACCATTTCTGGCATGTCTTTATTTCTCTGAGCTATACTAGAGAGTTTCATTGCAGTACGTAGATCACCGTCATCATTGTATTTATGCTGAGCACTTTTGATGCATTTATGACAGGGATGCGATTTATGCCTTTGCCTTGATGCAGTGTATGACAGATCTTCCTTTGCTTATGGAGCTTTTGTCTTGCTAGCATTTATGTCTTTGATTACTTTGTCCCCATGGAGATATATAGCCACAGCTCCATAGCAGCTATTTAGATCATCATCATCATCATCATCTGCTATTTCTGATCCTGGTCACATTCTTCTTCCCTGTAGTCTTGCTGTATCCTGCTTCCTCTTCAGTCACGTAGCATCAGTATTGTTGTCACGGGCGCAAATGGGGAATTGTGCTGAGTATGCCTTTTCTAGTTCGTCAACGCTCGCGGAAGCTGCACGGCGTGAGTGGAGTTGTCACTGCGAATGCCTGATCCGGAACCCAACATGTATCGACAATTTTGCGTACGTGCTTCAGGGATTCGGAGTCACGCTCAAACCGATGTGGAGGTGCTACAATTGGGAGCGCATCATTACTGAATGTGGGATGGCCAGCCTGCTGAACACGTAGATGTCAGCTCTTTTCCCATTGACGGCCTCGGTATGCCACAAGTTTTGCAAGAGGGATCAGCCGATTCCTCCTTGGGCGAAGAAGCGGTGATGGTCTGTCCTGATGACGAGAAATCGGCAGATTCCTCCTTGGACGAAGGAGCAGTGATGGCCTATACAGATAGCAGCTCTTGTGCCATATTGCCAGCCCTTATACGCCACGAGTTTTATAGGAATCGGCTGTGGTAGATGCTTTTTTTTTTTTTTTTTGGCGAGGGGGCGGTGATGGCCTGTCCTAATGAAGCAGAGGTACCGGTGGTTTTGTGAAAAAGGAGTTTGGCTTCATTCTGAACATACAGATAGCATCTTGTGTGCCATATTGCCAGCCCCTATATGCTAGGAGTTTCATAGGATTCGGCGGTGGCCTGTCCTGATGACGAGGAAGCGGAAGGTACAGGTGGCTTCGTGAAGGAGGAGTTCAATTTATTCGAGACTGTTCGGTTAGTATATGGACATCTTCCTGTTAGCCCGATTGTGGATGTCACTTACGCGGGTCTTCTTCTTCTTCTCCTCGTCCTTTTTACGCTTCTCTTCTTCCCTAGCAGCCTTTTCGTCTTCCTCTGCTTTCTTCTTTTCATCGCGCGGCTCCCCCTCCTCGACACGGCATATCTTGACAGAGCAGTCGCCCCTACACCTCTCTAGTTATACAGTGTACTGTAAATCATTCATATAAACATGAAGCCTTTTCATCCCAGACAAGTAAGTGTATGCATCTCCGATTTTTGAAGTGGTTTAGTGTTTGTAAATTTAATGCATGTATCCATGGATGTACATACAGAGGTAAGTACCCGGATACGTAGATAGGTAGTTCCTACCACGCAGGTAATCCTTACATATGAAAAAGAAAAAGAAGAAAGTCAAATAGTCGTAGTTTCCAAATTAAACACTCTTCGACCTTTCTCCTTTCACATTTTCTCTCTCCACCTTTCTTCCTTGACCATTCTTCCCTCCGCATTTCCCCCCTCTACCTCTCCTTTATCTTTACATGGGGAAAGCTCGTTCCGATGGGCGTGATAGCCATGGTATGCCGACTATAGGAGCCCGGTAGCCGCCACTGCTACCAGCGAGTTGGCCGCTTCCATGCTGACTGCTATGTTCAACATTTGGTTGAGATATGCCGTGTCGTGAGTACAAGCAAATTCGTCATTTTCGTTTGGGACTATACTAATGTGATGCTTCGTCATTTCATAGTCCGCTGGATAAGGTCTTCAATCCTGAACAAGGAGATTTCTACCCCAATCAACGAGAGGAAAACTCAAAAACAACGCTGTGATATTGGGGAGCTCTGGCTCATCCAGAATGACGTGTTGACTGTATGTACAACACAATGACCATAAATGTGGGCCTTCAGGGCTAATAAATATAGATTGGCTTTGTTCCCAACACTCCCCTACCGATGCCCGCGCCTTGAAGAGTGCTTAGACGAGCATGCCGATCTTCGTGGACGAGTTTCAACTTTCTATGGAAACTCCCATTGGTTTGGAACAACCTACCCTTGCAGAATATGGAAAGTCTGCCAAGAAGAATTCCATTATCAACGGTGGAAGAGGAACGACACAGGGAGGAAGAAAAGCGCAAGAAAGGAACCCAACGTGAGGAGGAGCGGAAGCCGCGCGATGAAAAGAAGAAAGCAGAGGAAGACGAAAAGGCTGCTAGGGAAGAAGAGAAGCGTAAAAAGGACGAGGAGAAGGAGAAGAAGACCCGCGTAAGTGACATCCACAATCGGGCTAACAGGAAGATGTCCATATACTAACCGAACAGTCTCGAATAAATTGAACTCCTCCTTCACGAACCCACCTGTACCTTCGGCGTCCTCATCATCGGGACAGACCATCACCGCTCCCTCGCCAAAAAGGCATCTACCACAGCCAATTCCTATGAACTCGTGGTATATAGGGGCTGGCGATATGGCACAAGAGCTGCTATCTGCATAGGCCATCACCAAACTCCTTTCTCACGAAACAACCGGTACCTTCTGTTTCATCAGGACAGGCCATCACCGCTCTCTCGCCTAAGGAGGAATCTGCCGATTCCTCTTGCGAAACTCGTGGGATACAGAGGCTGGCAATGGGGAAAGGGCTGACATCTACGTGTTCAGCAGGCTGGCCATGTCACCTTCAGTAATAATGCGCCAGCTCCCAATTGTAGCACCTCCACATCGGTTCGAGCGCGACTCCAAATCCATGAAGCACGTACGTGAAATGATCGATGCATGTTGGGTTCCTAATCTGGCATTGGCGGTGACAACGCCTGTTTTGTGTGGATAACTTGATGGTCACTATCAGCATGGAGAGCAATTTAGTGCCCCCCCACTCTCTGTGTGTCTCCAATTCTTCTTTCCTAGTGCGGATAAGGAATCCATACGCATTAATTCCCTATACATGTCTCCATTGCGTAGATATCGCACAAATTTATGAATAACAAGGAACTTATCGCGCTTACCATGTAACTGGGGTTGGTTGATTGGAGCGCACGTTGAGGGTGAATAAGTCGGATCTATCTGGCTATCCAGGTAATGTATTAGATGCTACTATTTCTATACCTAGGTAGTTGCTTTATAATGGCCTTTTGAGGGTGATGCTCATAGTAGAAAATGTGATGACATATATAGAACATATGACTATGTACACATACAGGTAGAAGCTACGCGCTTTGCAAGGCTCTGGGTACGCAGTCCAGCGTTTCCATGCTCACAAATACTTGGTGCAGAGGAAGCAGGAGGAGCAATTGTTGCCACGGGCGCAAATGCAGAGGTGTGCTGAATTAGGCCTTTCTGGTTCATCAATGCTCGCGGAAGCTGCACGGCGTGAGTGGCGTTTGCCTACTAAATATAGTTAGTATGTTCTCCCAATATAAATAAGTGAATCATAGGAGGGATTTATACTCACATTCGCCGCGGCGTTAGAAGTTGCCATCATGGCTGTCGGTGGAGTGGGGCTAGGAGTCCTAATGATCTTGACTGACGGGGAGGGAGGAGAGTCAAGTAGGGAGTTGGGCGAGTCCACAACCTTGTCTCTCCTATAACTGGGTTAGTGATAGAGACTCGAACGCCAGTATTAGCCAAATTGGCCTGAGGTTCTCCCACTTTCGGGCCTCATCGGCGTCTGTGTCCACAGGAGTGTATGCGATCTCAATCGAGGGGTCGTAGGTCATCTGCCAGTGTGGCGCATGTGCAGAGAGATTTTTGGATACTAGCTAGGCAGAGAATCCGGGATAGTAATCCTTTCCATCTTGTGTATCATGCGCAGAGCATTCGTCTGACCGTTGCGTCGATGGCCGCATTCTGGAACCTGGTATCGAGCATTTTGGTATCGAACACATATGCCTTGACGAGATCATGGTACTCATTTCGATCCGAGGTTCTATTTATGAATTCACTTCAAGGTGCGTCAAGTAACCAATAGACATGGGATGTTTGGAGTATTGTCGGGGGGCGGTGTTGGGTCGAGGTTGGTGAGGGAGGAAGTAGGTAACTCTAAAAACGCGAAGTAAGCAGGTGATAACTTTAGAACAATCACCGTGGCATTGCTCACTGGATGGCCCGTCTTCTCCGTGGCCCCCGAATGCTGTTTACTCTATTGCGGCGTAGGTCTTCAGCATTTTGATGCGCCATATTCAACATTCAACCAGGCGTCGTATGCGGCCTGTAGATTGCCATTATGGTAGCAACGGAGGCAGTTGCGGGTCTCCCAGAAGAATTGAAATGAGGACCGAAGGGATGACACGGATCCATCGATGGATGTATTCTATAGTATCATATAAGCATGATTCCAAACTATCACGATGCATGTGCAACTCCCATAAGCCGACAAACGTGGTAGTCAGGGGCTTGCAAGTGGCTAGCCTGATGGCAATAATGCATACATATCTAATGTACGTATCTATCTCTCTCTGTATGAAAATCGGAGCCTTTTTCTCCATATAAATGCATGTATCTCCGAACCACCCAAAAAATGGGAGATGCATACATTTATATGGGAGAAAAAGGCATTATTTTCATACATAGAGAGAGATAGCTTGTAAGCCACCTTCAAAAATGGAGATATATGCATTCGTATAGGGTGAAAAGCCTCATTTTATATATAGAGGCACAAACCATCTCAAACATCGGAGATGCATACATTTGTGTAGAGAAAAAAGGATTCATGTTGGTATAACCTTACAACGTCAGCAGAAATAGTGGACCACCCGAGGTCGGGTGGGTAACTAGTTAGTTACTTTGTTTACTCAAGGCATTAAGGCATATTCAGGCATCAACTCCCCCAAACAGCGGGGTTTGAACCCTGCGTAGACGGGTATCTGACAGAAATCAGGTGTAAAGTGAGCGTACAGTATGAATCACAATGTGTAAATTCTCTAACTAAAATGAACAGCTGTCCCATTGACAATTCATGCGGACAGATTTGTAAGCAAAAACAATACAACTCGTCCCGAGGTTACAACGGGATGATCTCAATTTGGTTGACAGTATCTAATGCATTTCGACATCTCTACAGACTCCCCTTTCTATATGATACTACAGTGGTTTCCAATAACGGTTTAAATAATGGACTAAGAATTTTGAATTTGGAGACGGGCTATCTGATTGATTGATGGACCTAACCTACCAACATGGGTAGGTAGGGCCATTATATCGTTACCCGGTGGTCATTGCAACTGGCCGCTTAAACAGACTAAGTATCAAATGTTAGTATTCTATGTTAAAAATAGATATCAGAATTAAACGTAATTATGATTAAGTAGTATTTCAAGCACACCACTTAATCATAGGAACGAGTTTCATTACTATAAGTGTGATGACCTGCTACTCTGTATTAAATAACTCGGTATGTCTATGGCCTTGCGGACCATGTCTGAGCTGCATGCAGAGCACAGACGGTCCGACGAAGAATGACCATCCTCCATGGACCATGCATGCGTGAGCTGCACGCAGAGCATAGACGAGCCGAGAAAGTGTATAATAGCAGGGTTTTCAGGTCATCACACCCATAAGCAGTATACTCATGGGGGAAGATGGATGGGGGAATATAGGGTCGAACTTACGTTGCGGCGGGTCAGGGCCTTATGGC